>JAKCOX010000001.1:26479736-26549736 GCA_022605575.1 Laterallus jamaicensis coturniculus
TGCTGGAAACCACAAATTCAAAGGATATGTTAGGTAAATATAATCCTGATTATTCTATGTGAGCTAAAGTAGTTCTAATGAATGTCACGGACAAGTGACATTCCCTTGAGTTAGGTCCTGGGCAAGTGTCTCTGTCAAATAATACTAACCATATCTTATTTCAGCAATTTGTCATAGCCCTGTGAAATAGATTATATTGGCCTTTTGAGAACAACATTTGGCCCTAGCACTGTTCCATTAGTTTTGAAGTAAAATGTGATAGCTTATTTCTCAAAGGCTATAGGAAAACTTAGGGTTCAGTGCTGCCTGGGAAGTCAAAAAGTCTGTTCAGTGATCAAAGCAGACTTTTTTACAGCAAGGGAGGCTGCTTTGTGAATGTCTTTGGTAATGAGGAAATGTTGGAAAAGCTCTTGTTTCAAATCTGCTCAGAAAAATGCCTGGAGAAGGAACCCAGGACCTACTTCATAAAATGATCATACAGCTGTTGAAATGGTCTAATGAACAACCAGAGAAAATTAAGGAGCCCTTGTGAAGTTTTTGTCAAAATAAGCATTATCCTATTATCAAAGGACTTTGGCTGTTTCAAACTTAGGCGGTGGGTTTTCTGAAGGTCCTGGTGTAACATTAGGACAGAAGCATAGTGCAGAGAGAGGCCTCAGGTACTATGGCATCATACTAAAGCTCTGAGGTGACTGTCAGAGGTGTTTTCTGTCAATCTTGAGCCACAACTGTGGAGAGACACCAGAAATTATTTCTGGCTGCTGTTGCAGGGCGCTGAAGTTGAGTCACTTGATACCAATCACTTTTCTACATAGTGATGCCTATACCGGTAAGAAACTTAAATTCAGCTAAAAGCTTTCCTTTGATAAGAAAAGTGTGGAAAACTTTGCCAACAAGGATTTTGCATTTTGGGGATGTAAAAGAGGAGATGAGCAGGGCTGAGGATACATGCCTATGATAGGCAGACAGAAAATATATCAGCATCCTGATATCAGAGACCAACTGGCTTCAGGCCCTTGGTTAGCGAGCTTGGTGTGGTAGCTGACTTCCACATTATATGCCTTTTTATACCCAGATTTTAAACAAATAAAAAATCCTCAGGAAAGAATGCAGAGGTTGAGCAGAAGAAGAATGTGTGCAACAAGATGGCAGACATATGAAGCACTTCAAGTTTGTTTTTTTTAAAAACAGAATTATTAATTTTTAAAAAGTAATTAATTCAACCTACTTGTCAATTTTACATTATGACCCCTTTTCTGAAATATTGTTTGCTTGTGTAATAAGACATGGTAAGCCAATAGAAACAACCTTTCTCCTATAACCAGAAGAATCGGGAGAAATGCTTGACACCCAGGTAGCCTCAAAAGTTAGTACACTGTAGCTGTCAGCATGAAATCAAGTGCAAAATTGCCAGATTTGGAGTCCTTCCTAAAATTGCTTGCTCTGTCAAATGGAAGTAAAGGACATTGACCAGAAAAAATGACACACAAGTTTTCCAGAGGCAATCTCTGTAGAAACTCCATTTCACCTTTACAAGAACTGTATCATAGAATCCTTTGTCTGGATCCTGAGTGCCAGTTTAGGAAAGATTTGTCCCCATTTCTGCCTCACGGCCAGCACAGAAATCTAGTAAAATCAGAAGAAAAGACCTGGTAATTTCCTTTTCAAATGGGTACAGTCTGGCTTTCCCAAAATTAAGAGAGACTATTACGAGAGTAGAACATTCTACTCTCATAAACAGTAAATTTGTGATAGTAACTTGCAATTATCTGAGCAGAATTCTGAAACAGTTTCACAAGAGATGAACTGACTTGAATCCCCTCTTTTTTGCCAGTGGAAAGATTAAGGGAATATGTGTTGGCGCTTACTGTCCTTTAAGCAGGTATGTGTGTGAGATCATGGAATGGTTAGGCCTGGAAGGGACCTTGAAGGTCATCAAGTTCCAGCCCCCCTGCTATGGGCAGTGACACTTCTAACCTGCCCAGGCTGCTTGCTCAAGGATACAAATATTTTACTGAATCAAAGACAGTACATCTTTTAAAGTATATACACCAGGGTTATCTTGACCTGACATGACATTAATGACTCTAGTCAAAGAATATGAAATTTTTGAAAAGTAGAGGTGGTATAGGAAGATTATATGCATCACTTGCTTACTAATTAGAGAATGAGAGACAGTATAATGTTATAACAGGCTTTAACTAAGTAAGCCCCTAGAAATGGTTCACTATCTCATCTTCATGTTGATACTAAGTTATATTTGAAAAACTAATTGATTTGCCATGTCCTCACCAAGTGCTTGATTTAAAGTTCAAGCTTTTTAAAGTACTATATATTGCCATTAGGATAAAGTATCAGGTAGTACTATCTCCTGGACACCATATTTTTAAGAATATGCTTCATGCCTCATTTACCAGAAATGTATTGAGATTTTCCTGAGCCAACATTCAAAGAATAACTTGACATTTTTCATAGAGAAATACTATGTTTTTGTCTTCTCTGTTTAATCCCTTTGCTTCTCTGAATTGCTTCTTTGAATTTTTTTTGTTTGTTTCCCATAGAAAGCTTAAGTAGAATATTTTTGTGGTCTGCACATAAAACGTGTAAGAAGTTATTCAGTTTTCAAAGATAAAATAGTGTCATAAAAGGCATAAAAGAAAAAGGCAGTTTAGCTGAATGATGTAGTATGCTGTGGTTATCCTTACGAACATGCATATGTATTAACATAGAAAAGGTGTGAAGATGGCTGCTTGGTCCGGTCTCGTTGTAGTATGGCAGAAGTTTTATTTGGCCAGAGATTGTGAGTTTCTGGGTGTTACCTGGTGTCAGTTGGCTCTTGGAAAGCTGTCAATTCCTGAAAACTGACAAAGGGGCCAACAAGCAAAGCACTGTTATACTATGTGATGCCAGAGAACAGGGGAATGATTCCTGTTGGGCTGTCATTTCTCAGCTCTAGATTGTCAACTCACGTGTTGAAGCATGTTTTTCTTCTCCAACTAATGAATTAGGCACCTGCAGCCTTGCACAAGACCTGTAGTGATCAGACTGAAGTTTAGGCTGAGACAGTACTGTTCAATTTAAAACAAAGGGCCTGTGTAGAGGAAGCATTGTTTGATTTGAAACAAAAAAAATTTCAAACAGAAATTATACATTTGTCAATATCTCAGTGCCAGCTAGTGCAAGTGGCTGCATTCTCCCTGCATGAGCTTTGATGTGAAGGTCTGTCAGCCAGGCTGGTTAAAACACCTTGCAGAGGCTGCCATAAGCAGAATGTGTTTGGAAGATCATCCCTGTAGACTGGCAGAGTTTATGTGCTTAGTCCCTTGTACTCTCTAGGCAAAGGCTGTTCAAGATAGATTTTTGCCATCCTCCTGGACTATAAAACAGCATGTTTAACCCTCAGTGTGGAAGCATTACCATGTTAGAGCATTTCCTCTTGTGTGGAATTGAACAAAAGATTTTGTGCTGGTAGCATGACACAGCTTCCCTTGCTGTTGTCGCCCCCCTAATGTTCTCTTAGTACTTCTGCCAACTCCCTTACATTTTTTCTTTGTTACCACCAGAGATGCATCCTGTTAAGTGTCACCTTGCTGTGTTGCCCCATACTCTCATAAAATCCCAGGTTTCTCCTTTGCTCTGTGTTCTAGAGCAGAAAATTGGAGATGTGCGACAGAAGAGATCAGCTATCCAATTAAAATGTTAAACCTGAAACAAACAGTCAGAACAATTCCAGAGTGTGACATGTATTGTAATACATATTTTGAGGTGTGTTTATTAAGGATGTCTGTCCATGCTTTTTCAGATCTGGTAGTCTACCATTGGTCTTTGGTAGAGGTGCCAATGTAAGTAAGGCAAGGTTCTGTGCTCTCTTTCCATTCCTGCAGGACTAGTAAGAAAAATCCAGAGCAGAAGAAAAGATTGTCTCATCATTTTATTCACATCAAGTCTGAATAGTTCCAGCTCAGGTCTGCAATTCTTAAGGACACATGTATCATGGAGACAATGGTTCAGGAATAAAGATGAGATTCAAAAATCTTTTCAACACCAGATGAACTGTAAAGCAACAAATCCCACGGCATAAACTGCCACAGACAGCAAATGTGAAATAAATGGGGGTGAGTGCTGCAAAGAAAATAAAGAGCTAGGGTTAATCCAGGTTCACAGTGGGCTTTGGATCTGAACTAAAAATATATCTCTTAAATGCAAATAGAGAAAAATGATGGGCATTTGCATGATTGACAGCCTCTTGAAATAGAAGTGTTGCTATAATTAAGCAATAATGTACGAGTGAGTGTACATTATGACAAATTGGAAGCTTGGTTGATTAGATTGAGCATATAAGCTGTCAGTATAATTATCACATTTTAATCATTTTTCTCCATTTTTTATAACAGCATTGTCTTCAGCCTCATTTGGTGCTTATTAGATTGATATTCTAAGAGGAATTGTACAACATAAAACATGTCCTTTAACAGGATGAACTTTAGATAAGACTTTAGGTATGTGTATAAACATTTATAACGATGGCTGTTGTGTCTCAACTTTTTGTCACATTCTATGTGTCAAATAATGTTGGTTTAGAGCTTTCTTTATCAGGATAAAACATTATAAACTAAATGTACTTTATCTCCCTGAGTAGTCACTGTATTTTAAGCTGTCTTAAGGAAAACATAGCGCACTGTTACAGCTGAATAATGAATTACCGGTACATTGCAATGATTAACAAGATGCTAAGTCACTCAGTGTGGGAGCAAGATTTTTCCATTTTCATGCAACTGTGCTGAAATGTATGTAATTTTTTAAGCAAGAGAATGTTCTTTGCTAACACCCAGGAAACAGCAACATTTTAACCAATTAGAAAGGTTTAATTTTCTACCAGTTACCTTACTAAAATGTAAACCACTGGGGGAGTAGCATGCCCTGAAATTGTGGTATAACAAATAAAACGGGTTCTTAACATGGTCATGCTCTTACAGTCTTATCCTATCTCAAATTAGATCTGAGCAGCTCTTCACCACTGTTGAAATAAGAAGGTGGAAGGTAGCCCAGGTGTTAAAGCACAGGTCTGTAGAAACAAAATTCTCCAGGTGCTTTCACCATTTCTACCACTGGTTTGCTGCTTGGCCTTGGGCAAGATGTTTATCTGCTCCTCAGATTAGTAGCCCACTGGGAAACAGAGAAGATTAGTAGCTCATTGGGAAACAGAGATGCACACGTGCTCTGCAGGGATTATTGGAAAATTAATGTGCTCTAGGTCCCGCTTTACTGCTGTTAAAATTCACACTGTGTAGCCTACTCGAGGCTTTGCAGCTGCTGTAGAGAGAAGAGTATAGACTTTATGTGGCCTGTCTGGCCAATGGTGAATTTCCTTATTAAGGATAACTATCAAAGTCGGCGGTACAATTGTTCAGTAAGGAATTATACACAACTAATCGTAGTAATAGAAAGCTCTTAATTATTCTCAGATTACTTAGAAGCATTCAGTAGCAATGTTTTAAATGACCTTTTCTATGAAAATTTGAAAAAGAATGGCTTGAGAAAAAAGTTCCAGGCAAAGTAGTTGTCTTCCAGAAATTATTCCTTCAATGTGGTATTTATTCAATAAATCAAGAGCATTATCTTTTTTTCAAGGTAACTTGTGATATTGACAGTGAAATCTGAGATATCAAAGTCCTCATTAGTTGATCAGTTTTAGACAAGGAAAATGGCCAAACAATCCTTCTTGAGTCTTTGGTATAGTTTGCTTTGCTTGTGTTTATTTCCTTTCTAGGCTTTCCACAAATTTTCTTTGGAGTTGATGCTGGAGATGTTATCAAAAATTTATCTATTGTAGGCTCAATTTAAAGAATACTTGCAGAAAGTTATTCTTAATTGTCAAGTTCAGAGATTCATGTAATAAGCCTAGTTTTAACGTAGAATTTTTTTAATCCTTTGAAAATTTACCTTGCGACCTCAGTTTTTAGCTCTGCAGTCTTCCCACAGAATACTTCAGCATGTCAACAGTCTTCACTAAGTTCAAGGTGAAGATGTTATTTCAAATCCTGGATATTGCTGTCTGTGCAGAATAATCATGTGCAATTCTTAATTCTTTTGCTACTACTTCTAATGACCCAATTACCAGTAAAATGCATAAAAGCAAGATTTTAGCATTGATTTTTCCCTTGATTTTCTCAATAGCTTTCACAAACCTGAACTTAACATGCTCTTTATCATAATTATAAGGGTTTGATGTTGGATCTTACTAGGTTTATTTAGTGTTTCAAAAGACTCAGTGAAGCCCCTTCCACGAACTTATCAAGGAATATTGGTTACTTAAGTATGAGTAGACGACCCTCATTATGGTATGAAAATCATGTAAGGAAATTATGAGTACATGGGCAGGTCTTGATTGGAAAACAACTTAACAAAAGAGTATATCAGAGTTCAGTATACTGATGTCATTGCTGTTCAAGAGATCTGCTCTGCTAAGTAGCTCAAAGATGTAGGTGAGTAGCAAGGTGGGAAAGCTTGCTGATGAATCATTAGTTAGCTTAGTGAAGCCAAGGTACTCTTCCAGGCATAGCTTTGTGTGAGAGAACTCCACAAAGGACAGATAAAAACCACCTGCCCCTGCCACCACATGCTCTTTGATTGCATTTTGCATTGCCTTGAGGTCGCTGCATAGGTAAGTGACAGCAGAAGTGTGCTGAAAAGAAGTCATCCTGCATCTGTACATTACCAGCCCTACTATTGGGAAGCAGATAAGACTTTGTGCTCACCCTATTGAAGGGTGTATGGGTGCAGCACAGTTTGCAGAAGCAGCATGGTGGGCTGTGCTGGGACACCCAGTGCTGGCACCCCCGTGCTGTGCAGGGACTCATCTCACGGGGAAGTAGTTTGTGTGGTTCAGAATGACAGAAAACAAACCCTGCACCTTGCTGGGCTTTGGGTTTGGTAAAACGGTGCACGTGCACCTCTGTGATATTCTTTTGGATAAGCCATGCCAAGAACTGCGCAGACTGATGGAGATAACTTGAGCTGCTTGGGGCTCTCTGCTATGGCGAGGCGACTGTGTGGTGTCCTGATGAGAGCTGGCTGGCATCCAGCCACCCGGGAGCATGGGCAGAGCAAAATTACACCTGTCTCTATGCATCTGTGTATACTGCCCAGCCAAAACACACCAGTGCTCTCAAGGACACCTTCTCCCAAATGTCAGAAAGTGCCTCAAAAATAGTTATCTAAACCTGTTAGACAGGGCTGCTACAGAAAGTGGCGCTCGGGTATCAGTGCTGGGACAGATAAAAAGCAAGGAAAAATTAATTTTCCAATGACAGAGGGCCAATTTCCTTGCTGGTGAAAGCAGGGTCTGTGTGATGCCTATATCCTCTCGTATTCCAGTGCTAGCTGTGGGCCAGCAAAGTGGAGAAGGTGTCAGTCTTGTAACCTGAAAAAACATTCAGGTTGGGTTTGAGGAAGCCAAAAAAAAAAAAAGAGCAGGAGCTTAGATCTCTTCTTGTTTTAAGGATTCTGCTTCATCTCTCATGGTGTTAGAAGATTGATTTACTTTCCCTTTTGTTTAGTACCAGTGTGTATTCCACAGCATTAATTTATTCCTCAAGGTCTGATAACATCACTTCTGTGTCCATTGTCATCAAAGTGTATAGGTGATATGTAGAAATGATAACGAGGTTGCATTTTTTCTGTGCTTGATGCCTATTCAACAAAACAGCCAGCTAAGCATTCTTCTATTTTGCTATTGCCCAGTTTGCTGGAAGAGACAGAAATATTCTTCTGCCCTGCAAAAAAGATAAATTTTTCTTATGTAAATTTAGACATCAGAGAAATCCTGACTTTGGAAAATAATAACTTTTTTGGCGTACATCTTCTACATAGGCAGCTTTTGTTCTTTAGATGATCTATAATTTTTATTATAATCATTCTGTTTTTCTTCCTTACGCACTTGCTCCCAATAGAAAAAGAAAAAAAAAGCCCCTGCTAAAAGTTCTGGAGATCTCTTCAGAAGAATTTCATATTCTCATGCTTGGCATGACTGAAATCTGGCAAGAAGATGGCCTTTAAGTTAAGGGGTGTGCTTCTGTCATTCAAGTGAGTTGATCTGTAAGCTTATGCAATGAACAAAAAGACCCCTTGAACACACTGTGTAAATTTGTACAGGCTAACAGCACTGTTCCCCTGATGATGCAGCTGTTCTGAACAAGAGTGAAAAGCCAAGCACGGCTTGACCTGCAATTGTATCTTCAGGTTGCTTAAGATTTAGTTCTCTTGTTGCCAAATTTTGCAACTTAATTAGGTTCAATAGAGCCTTCCTTGATGCAGACCATGTAAGAACGTTTTAAACTTGCTAAAGAGACTTGCCCTCTTTGGTTCTAGTTTAGCCTGGTGCTTAACTTCAAGCTGCTAAGCTTCCTTGAACCTTACATGTGACTGAAATGTTCAATGTGGCATTGTGTTTGTGCATGGTGTTCAACTGGGGCTTCTGTCCTGCAGAACTCGGAGAAAGACAACAGTATTCATGTTCACTGTTGGAATTATATTTTCTCTGTTCCTGAATGAAAGTTATATTATTTTTTGAGAGCAACGTGTCTACTGGGATTAGCCAGGTTGTAAAACAGATGTTACCTGGATCAATGGCTTCATAACAAGAAGTATGTCTGCTTAAACTTAAAAGAAAGTAAATATGAGATTATTTAAAAAAAAAAGTGTACACAAGGAATAAGAAGAATGAGAAGAGCTTTGTTTAAAGTTCAGGAATGCACAAATAGTTTTTTTTACAAATGGGTTTGAACCATTTACATGCTCTCTACAGTTTTACATAGAAGTCTTAACTTCTGTATCCACGCGTTTATCATCAGTGAATATTGTATGGAAGTAGAATTTGCTGTTTGTAAATGTTTGGATAAAGTAATGTATCCATTACATGCCTGTTTGGGAGTTGTGCATCTTTTCTACACTTTTATGCTTGAAAGGCACCTGTTCTGGCCATTTCTAATTATCTGCCTATTTCTAATTACACGTTTAGAAAGCAGAGTTCCATTTTCTCAATGCCTGCTATTTTTCTCTAGAACTAAGTCACCGACAAGTTCTCTTTTCAAAGCAGTTTCCTATGTACTTGTACAACATTATTCCACAGATTTGCTATTGAAATGAAATACTGCAGTGACCTTTTTAATTCCCCTGACTTTTTACAATCTTTGAAATTTAGCACAACAGCAGGAGTTTAATCATATTCACTGATGTAAAAGACAAAATAAGGCACCTCTATGTTCAGATAGAGATATGACCTCAAAGGTGCAGAGCCTTCAGAGACTCACTGGAGATCCCCAAGGACAATTACAGTGATCTTGCTTGTGGTCTTCCTGCAATCTCTGACTTTGCCTCATGATAACACAAGCAGAAATTTTGCACTTATGTTGTGTGCCAGAGCATTTTGTTATTGCTGCCTGAACACTGTTGTTTTCCTATCAAAGAATAATCTCATATTTACTTTATCTCTCTGTTCCAGTTTATGCCTGCTTCCAGTTTCCAGATGTGAATTTCCAAGGTCTTTGATCCTCTCACTGCTGCCATGTCCAAGGCTTTGGATTCATCCTTGTCCTTTTTTTTTTCTGCTGCAGTATGAAAGTTCAGCAATGAAACAACCCAAACAGCTCATCTGCTGGCAGTTGCCTATTCTGTCAGCGGTTTTGTCGCCTCTGCTGATTGATGCCAAATGGACCAGAGGAAGGCTTTAAAAAAATCCCAGCATGTTTATCCAGTGCCCCAGAGTGACAGGGCAGATGAGCTCTTAAATCCTCCTCCAATGCAGCAACCATGATGGGGTGACTGATGAAGAATCCCATCAGCTCTGAGCAGTTTTCAGGAGCGGAGGAGCAGTACAGGATCTCTCTACAAATGTTTTTGACAGCTTAACAGTTAAAAGTGCAGTGTGGGTGCTTTTGCCTGTGTGTGCTCACACATAAATGTGCTCAGGACAAGACTGAGCAGCACTACACTGAGATTCCTTTGCAGCACTTACAAAGGAAAAACCTGCTGCTTTTCTTCCACAAATTGTCTTCAATGCAAACAATCATCATCAATTCTTTTAAGATTGCCCTTCTTAAAGTTTATTTGGTCCAGGACTAGAGATCGTTCAAAGGACTAGTATCAAGGCTTAATATCAGTCGCCTTAAACTTTTATTGTGGATGCTCCTACTGTTTTCTGGTAGGGAGATCAGCACTGGCTGGTGCTTCTGTCGTGAGGCTTTTTGATGGCCTCTGTGATTTGGATCAATAGCTGCGGTTCAGTTAATCAAAGGCAGAGACAAAACCCGAAGTAGCGAGCTGGCAGCCACAGCAGAAAAAATAGGGTCTTGAGGCATGAGGGCTCCTGACACTTCTCTTGAGCAGCCGAAGAATTGCATTCATACTGTTTGTGATGTAAATCTTCTGTCTAAGGAAGCTCTGTTTGGGAAATTTTTCAAACAGCAGTCATGAACACTAAATTCAACAGTTTAAGAAATGCACAACAGCATCCTAAATCTTGTTGGATTTGGCCTTTGCACGTAGCTCTCTGTAGCCAAGCTTTTGGTAACTTCCAGTGTTGCTGAAGTTAATAGCAGTGTACAGGAGTTGCTTCATGTATTTGCAGAAAATCTTGCAAAACTTTTCACTTGCATTCTAGAAGCAACTTTATTTTACTTTTGCTCAGAGCTTGCCATGTGTTTTAAGCTCCTACAGATTTAGATACCTAAGGGATAAATTTGTATATGTCCGTTTCATTCTTCAGTGTTTGCTTTTTAAGACATTTATAAATAAGGAAGTTTGACTCAGTTGATGAAAGGACATTTCAAAGCTGCATTTGTAGAAATGTATCCAATAGTATTTTTCTACATGAATGTTTCATTGGCAATTGAGGCTCAGCATCAAAACCATGAAGCTTCTTTGAGTGGTCTTAATCAGCCTAAAGTTTTCAATGAACAAATGCCAAACCTTCCTAATCTGGAAGTTTTCCAGTTAATCCACAGAGTAAGTCTAAGTAGTGAATAAATTTGAGCATCTGCTCAAGTTTGGCTACCTTGAGTAAATTATTTACTGGAAATTATTTGCTTAGCTCATGTTTACCATTTCTAGAGTGAGGCATTGTGGAAATTCAGATTGCTGAACTGATCAATTTACAGCTAGGTGATAAACCTGAGAGAAGCTAAATCACATGTGCAGCCAAGATACTATTCTTAGGTTAACTGATGAAGTACTTTATCTGAGGACACTTGTTCTTGACAATATTCTGCTTGACCAAAAACTCCTAAAAATATATATATAAGCCTTACAATACTTGCTGTTAAACTTGACATCTACACAGGAATCTTTAACAATCTGTTTGTGGTCCTTCATTACAAAATTTACTGCACAATACTTTATGTGCTTCCATATCCTTCACATAATGTACTGTACAGTAATTTCAATAAAATTTGTATACTTTACAAAATTCAATCTAGGCAGCGGATTCCATCAGAAAGACCAAACATCACAGTATTAGACTTTTATTTGCAAGGATTTTCCCTGTAAATGACTAAATCATTATTCAGTTGACACAACTCACTGTAAACAGTGTATTCCTTCTGGATATATCACCTGTGATCGATAGACTCCCTTTCTGCCTCAGCACTTGTTAATATTGTGTACAGGCTTGATGTTTAAAAAACATTTTTAAAGTGGCAGAATTAAACAGGATGGACTTAGTACCAAGACCATTCAGCTTTTAATGCAACACTAGAAAATGTTTAGTGGTGCTGTATCATCTGAGGATGTGATCTAATCACATCTAATAACTTATGTCAGACTGCCTTTCATTAGTATGTGGATAAGAGACACATGATCCAAGAGAACTCTAAATTTTCTGAAAGAGGTGGCACAGATGAGATCCTTCCACACTGTTATTGATTCTTTCAATTCAACATAATCTAAAATTTATTTTTGTTAGCTTTTACAATTATTTCCTTTTGCCATTTTATTTTTTTCAACCCCCTTTAAGTCCTAAATTCCACAGAAGAGCTACTAATGCCATAAGCATGCAAAGTCATACAGGCAGACCCACTCCCTGGGTTGTGACAACCACAGATGCTTCTGACTTGATTTAGGAAGTGCTTGTGTTGCTCGACCTCTCGGGACAGGGAGTATTATTTATTGAGATAAGGTGTAAAGCCTTTATTTATTCATTTTCCCTGTTCATTTTCAGGATGCTCAGGCTTGGTGCCTCAACCATACCTGTAAAAGGAACTGTTACAGGGGTCTGTGTTAACAGTACTTGGAGCTTGGGTAAGGCAGTTCCTTTTTCCTGCTCATGTTAGGTAACAACTCAAATTACATGATCATGAGCTGTATTTTCTACAAGACTTTTGTCTTCTTTGCTGCACCAGCTGCATGATGCTCACTTAAAAAGCAGCTGTTTAACATTCCTTTTATCCTCAGTTTTCACAGTATGGCCCCATGCTGTGAGTACACACAACTTCAATTTGACTTTACAAACCTGGATTAGTTTATCTTCACATGTTCACTGTGTGGCGAGGTTGTTATAACCCCGTTAAGTGGAAGGGAAATGAGGCACAGAGGGATTTAATTTAGAAGTTTCAGATACTAAGGCCCTGATTTGTTCGGTGTACATGGTATTAAGTAACACATTGCAGCTCTGAAGCTTGTCCCTGTGGATTTCAGCTGCAGCTATGGTCGGTCTGTAATTCTGTTCCCATACAGCATCCATGGGTAGGCAGCTGACTTTATGGACCTTGCTCAGAAAAGCTGTGGCAGAAGCAGGGACAGGAATAGTTTTCCAAGATGGCACTGAAAGATTTTTTTGCTATGAAACACTTTAAAAAATTGTTTCCTTTTCTTGTAGTCCTCTGGCTGTATTAGTAAACGCTTTCCCAGTTTGATTGTAAACAAGGCCAGATCATAGTTTATTCATTTTGGCAAATCAGTTAAATGACTTTTCTGTCATACAGCTTCTTATTTGACTTAACAATTAATCATATCAATGCAGAGATTGCATGTCAAAATGCTATTGCTGAAGCTGGCAAAAAAGCTCAGCTTGGCTTTGCCTCTGAGGCTGGCATTTTAAAGAGAACAGATTCCTTTTGCCATGCCAGCTTGAACAAACCCAACACCACTGCCAGAGGCAAACAGCTAGTACATACTATTCTTTTCCCCTGCCTTCCCTCCAAACATCTGCTTTTCCATCATGGTTTGTCCCAGTTGCCCTTAATTACCTTCTATCCTAAAAAAAAAAGCAAAACTAACCAAAACTAGAAAACTCCCACTGCATTCTTGTCCCAGTCTTTGCCTCCCCACCCCCCAATATCATTGTTCTCTGTTCCTTTAGTATATCTGGTTGACATTTCCTTGTAATCTGCTGAACCAGTGCCAAGAAGGAAAATCACTAGCATACAGGACAGACAAATTCTCAGATTTAGTGACCATCTCATGGTCTGGTATAGCCGTTTCCAGGAATGCCCAATTTCTCTAAGCCTGAGCCAATGGGAGCTGCCTCCGTTGCCCTTTGAGGGTGCCGTTTGCAACTTGCAGTGTTTCTCTGTGCAAAGAAGGCAAAGCAAAGGAGAAGAGTCTGAGGAGGTTTAGTGGTCACATTAAAATGGTGTTACTTCTTAGACCTAGAACCTGGCCAAGTGGCAGGTGTTTTTTTTGATAGTGGCAGAGGAAGGCTTGCTTTTTTTAACATAGAACCCATTTTCTCTATCCCAGCCACACTGAGCATTAATTTCTTCCTGGCTTTCTATGTAGTCCCAGCCACCAACAGGGGCAGCCAAGCAAAAATGAAACGTTCAAGCTAGAAGAAAGGCCAGGAACTTACATACTGGTAAGGGCTCTCACCCCATCTCCCCTGTGCAAGGTCAGAACTTCAATCCCTATCTGTTTAGGACTCTAGAGAAATTAAGTTTTTCCCACTGTTTCCCAGATTGTTGTTATTCTCAGGCCACATGATTCATCCTCTGAATGATGAAATGCTTACTTTCAATAATGAATATTTCAGCTACTGAGATAAAAAGCTGTCATTCCAGAAGAATTATGTATAGAGCTTTGTAGCACAAGCTTCACTTCCAGGTGCTCTCTCAACGCAAGAATGGCTGAACGTTGCAGTTCAGAAACAAAGAATCAGGCCATGGAAGTCAGGAGATTGCCTTTAAAATAATGGAATCTCAAAGAATAATAGTGTTGGCATTTTTAATTTGCTGCCTGGTTTCTATGCCCTTGGGGATTATATTTTCCCTTTGCAAATTCACAAGGACAGAAACTTTTGAATTTTTTTTAAATGAAAGAAGAATTGGGTAAGCACAGGGCAAAAAATGAAGAGACTGTGAGAGTTGACAAGACTGACAATGGCAGGTATGCTCTGCAGATGCAGTGAGAGAGAGATGAGACTTGATCCCAGCCTTTGTAACTTGTGTAATGCCTTGAGAATTCAGACTGGTGTCTACAGAAAGCACAGTACAGCATCAGCAAACATATGTATAATGAAGTGTTGAAAATTGGCCCCAAAATTTCTTTAGGTTGTCTTTGTATACAACGGAAGTGTTTTTATATACTGGCATCATGTTGAAGATATTTTTCTTTTTTCTCTTTCTGTTGCAGGAAATGCTTAGAGGTAGAAGGGAAATGTCACTGTGTGTTGGATACCTTTATTTTGTTTGCTAGTTATATATTGGTCACAGTGCTGTGCTTATCTATACTAGGACCTCCTAGGGTTCTCTGAGACTTTAAGTCCTTGTGGGGAAAGGGTACGGTGATGTATGTAATAAAGTGCAGATTCACAGGTAGCCATCCTCTACAGATGTTCTGCTCACAGAGCAGTGGTCTGTCCTGTGCTTGTCAGGGTAGACTAGTCCTGCATTAGCTACAGTGGTCAACAACTTATATGAATAATGTATCCTTTTCCCCACTAAAATAAAATGCCTGGCTTTTCCTTTTGGCCTGTGTTGTTCCTTAGCTCTTTGTGGTTTTGTAGGTGAAATATTTTGGGGCTGGAAAGGAGCTGGAAGAGCACTGGAATTTCTTGTTCATGAGAAGCAATGTGTTCTCCATGGGTTTTTTAGAGTATGAAAACACATCTGGAGAAGGGAAAAGAGTGAGAAGGACAAGAAAGAGGGTCTGTTTATAATTTTGGAGAGAAGACTATTTGTCAACAAAGGTAGAAGATGATTGGGATGGAAGAGAGGAAAGGAGTAGGACTGGACATGGAAACCAGAAATGTTCCAGTACTGGGTGTGGCAGGGGCTGCCTTGAAGCCGGTGCATAGGAAGCAGGACTGCTGACACCTAGCTCCAGATGTGCCATTTGTTCTGAGTGACTTTGAGGAGCTCACACTGATTTATTTTTTTTTCTTCACCTGTGGAAAGGAGAAGAACAGAGATTCATTCTTAAAATTTATTAAAAATTTCTGTTGTGGGATTATCATCATTGGCACCACTTAATAAAGGTTCCTATGCCTGGCTTTTGTCATCAAAAATATCACTCTGAGAGCTACTTGGAAGCGGACATGGCTGCCTGCAGAGTTTTCCTTTGTTCTTGGCATATCAGTCAGTCTCATCGGCTCAATTCTGCCCAATGTTGCTGTGCAATGGAAATGCCCAAACTGCCCCCCTACTGAAAGTGATATAACCATTTGACTGGTCTTGTACAGACTGTGTGTGAGCGTTAGAAGCACCCCAAGGAAATGAACTTTTAAAAATAACAATAAACCATACCTTTTCTTATTTTTTATTGTACAAGCATGGCACAAACATGTAAGACCGTTGAAGTGAACAGGTCAACCTATTCTTTATGCTTGGTGAAAGAGCAGCACTTCAATGTTACTAATTTTTATTGCACTCAGGGTGGTTCTATGTACTTGACATACATAAGTGAATACGATCCTCCCATGAGAAGCTGTATAGGTGAAGTACAGTAAGTAAGCAGTGTGGAAATACATAACTACTTGTATTATTTGGTTTTATTTTAGGCTACTCTTTTTATAATCCAAATGGTATTACAAGAATGTGTTTAATAAATACCTTGGGTTGAGCCATCCTTAAATGTCCTTCTATTTTATTTAGAAGGAAAGAAGAAAAAAACCCCAACAAACAAAAAACCAAAAACATGTCTGCAGGGAAGCTGAGGGACTTGGATGTGAAAGAGATCTGGCATGTCTTTACGTCAAGGTTTCTAGTATTACCTGGAACTTTTTTGCAGCTCAGGGGAAGAAACTTTCCAACTGGATAAATAATAACCTCGAAAAGGCAGTAGATGAAACATACAAAGTATAAGTTATGAAAAGGGATCAGCAAAATAACCCCTGGCTTTCAAGTCCAAAAGTGATGATAATATAAGCATTGTCAAAAGTCAAGCTCAATTACACCTTGGAAACACTTTGAATATACATACTGAAAAGTACAGATCCAAAAACCTGAAATGTGTTCAAGGCTTGTTCAAGAAAGATGATTAGAAAGTAAGCTTGTTCAGGGAAGAGCTAGCAAGGTGATGATGAGACTAGGACCTCTGTCTGGAGAGAGGAAACTAAAAGAGATTTTTGTCCCTGTCCATAAATGTGTATCTGGTACATGACAGAGGGAAAGGTGGAGTACTAGTTAACCCAAAAACTTAGCAGACAATTCTTAACTCTCTAAACTAATCAGGGTTGGGAAGAATCTTTTGGTCAAATAAGTGAAAAATATACCTTCTCTATCAGTTGCTGGCAGCGATTGTATGATGTCACTGTGTGCAAAGACTTGGTATTTCTGAAGGTCCCTTCCCCAGACAGGCCTCCACAATCTCTGCTGACTCAGTGCTCTTTGAGAAAGATGGGAAGGGATGCTTCTTCAATGAATTTGGTTGTAAAGGGGACATACTGTTTAGCAGAGACTAGAAGGAATTCCCTTTCTCAGAAGGGAACACCTGGGTCTCACTCTCCTAGTCATTTTCCAGCCCTCCAAGCACTACCTGTGGGAAATGTCAGTAAGCCTCCTCACCTGTCACCTGCTGAGGGCTGCACAAGACATTAGTTGACATTTCAAAACTCATCACAACTCAGGATACCTACAAATATTTCCCTTTTTGGGAACAAATGCAGACCACCTGTGCTGAAAACAAGAATCCACCCCAGAGCAATGAGTACGAGGGCGTCCTTCAGAAGCAAGAGCCCTCACTTACACATAGGCTGGAAATAATTAATTTGTTACAAGCAGATTCTGAGCTAATTCAGGCTGTGACCGCCTTGTTTCTTTCTGGCGTGGGCTGCCATTTCTTCTCTCGACCACCAGATGCCAGACTTTTCCTGCAAAACTCCAGCCCTCCGCCTGCAGAATGGAAAGAAATGTTTATACGCTTACGTTTTCATGAATCCCTTCAGTTTTGTGTTCTGGGAAAGGCTTGTAAGGCTTCCAAGCACAGCGCTCTGCGCTTGTTCCTAAGCATGTGCTGTAACTCCTTAAGATTGTTTGTAAACATATCGTAGGAGCAGAGGGAGAGCCATCCTCTGACAAGCCAGGGACTTGTATCTGTTACCTCAAAATCCTTCGTGAAAACTGGGCAGTTAGGAAAAATGCACAAAAGGAACGTGGTGACATGCGGGAGAGGGAGAAGCAGCAAAATGTTTATATTCAAGAGCTCAAAATAAATCCCATTTGATACTTACCCTCTCCTAAGTAAACAAAGAGCAAAATCATTACAGCCTCTGCAGGAATGTCCTAAAGAGAAATGTTAATTCTTGTGGTTTTCCTCAGTAATTCGAGGTCTAACTATTCCATAGTTTTCCTTCCTACTACATACATATTTTACCTAAATTTTACGCTTTACAAGTGTACCTACTTATGTTTGATTCATTCTAATATTCGGTTATTGCAAAATTATGCAATTACATTTTTCCTGTTAGGAGCATTAACATTCTCATTCCCCATTGCGGAATGTATTGCTTTAACAGAGTGTTCACAGTTTTATAAAATTTAGAAATATTGAATTAATTTGTAATGAATTGACTGTTTAGTGCAGGATGTAAATATTGAACCATGAATCACTCTTATTGGGCCAAAGAGAGAGTGCATTGTGCCATAAAAAAGAAGAAAGACACAGAGGCACAAGCACAAATAAAAAACCCCAATTTTTTGGGTAAAAATAGAGCAATGGAAATGCGGCAGTTTAGATAAATAGGCACATTATGTTTTTACAAACAGCATAGATTACTTTTTTTTAAGTCAAAGTGTCTTTCCATTATTTCAGGGGAGTATCAAATTGTATAGTAGGGTATTATTGTAGAATTATTATTTTTCTTAATTCCCTCATCCTAGTTTATATAAAGCATCACTTGATCAATACGATGTCAATTGTTAAAACTTTCAAAAGCAAACCTTCAAGGTAAAAAACATAAATATATTGAAAATAAACATATATTCTCCTGTACATTCTCCCTATATAAATGGCAAGAATATGCAAATATCATAAGACATTAATAAAAAATTCTGACAGTTAAAGCAAAGTCTTTCATTAATAATTAAAATACAAATGATGACAGAACACAATGCTTTATTCCATCACGAAATTATGTTGGTCTATAATTATGATAACAGTGGTTCTTGGATTTGCATTATTTTGTGGAAATTAAACAGAAAAAGGTAATGCAATATTGTTTAGGTAATGGCAAAGAAAGCAAAATTATATGAAATATTTACCGAAAAGACTTCTCCAAAAGTATATGCATTGTTTACTTTTAATCAAATTAAAAATATTTCCATTTTTCACAGCTCAACTATGCTTAGAACTTTGAATTTAATTTCTATCTTAGTGTAAAAATATTAAATACAAGAAAATATAGTGTATACCGGCATAGTCCAGAGGCTTTTTCCTTTTTTTTTCATCATGTCTCAATGTAGAATCAGGATTTATTTGAACCTGACTGAATCACCCATGGATAGCAGAAATCTCTATTTGTTCTTGATTCAAGGAAAGTCTTTTTCTTGACATGAAAATGTCGAAAAGTTTCATAATGATAGTTTATGATGTCATTATAATTCCTCTCCATTCTTTAAAAACAGAGCATTAAGTCATTCCATTACACAGCCTTACTCTTAATCTTTCCCTTTTTCTAAAAAATTGACATATTTATCATTGATTTTCCAGCAGATGTTGTACTGGATGCCCTTTTTTAAAAAGTACCTCAGTTAATCTGACCTCTCTTAATGATTACTCACATATTCTTTAGTAAGTGAATAAAACTTTTCTCTCACAGATAGTAGGTGCTTAATCCTCATTATTGAGAATATGCTGAAACCTTGAATACATGTCAAAGATTCATTTTGTAATCCTGAGGTTGGTTTGCCGTCAGTGATTTACACAGGGGTTGTGCTTGCAATAATTGATTCATTCCATACTTAAAGTCTACTGCTGTCATTAAAATGACAGTACAACACTCGCTGTTCCAATTTAGATTTACTTTTTTAAAAAAAGGCTTAATTGTCCCCCGGTACCGAAACAGAAGAAATAATTTTCTGTGGTTTTGGTTATTTTTCAGTCTGAAAATGTTAAACTGGAAAGGTATTTAAAACATGAGCTGGCTTTTGTGAGTTTTGATGGAAGTTTAACCTGCAGCTGCAAGAACAATGTCTTCATACCTTTTTGTTGCTCTGCCTTGGTTCAAAGAGCATTTTTTGCAGCGTTTTAAAACTCTGTCTTTGAAAACTGAGTTTTAAGGTATGGTTCCTACAGTTAATTGGCATCTCAGATGCAATGCTCGTCAATGTTAAGCTTTTATAACAGAGCAGATTGTAATTTTTAACTGTTGGTGACAATGCTGCCCGTAAACGCGTAGGTACCTTTACAGTTACCCCGGGTAAAACTCTGCTGGCTGCATCCCTCCAGTATGTAATGTCTGTTCTGAAAAACAGAAGCGAGTGTGAAGCGTTTAACTGATTCCTCACAGTGACAATGTGACACGCAGCTTTCATTTTCTTGAGTGTGTTTGACGAGGGGATTAACTGAGTGCTAAGGTACAGTAGATCCCTGTAAAGGACACCGTAGTGTTTTCCCCTGTAGGTCCTAGTTCTGTGGAGCTGCTGAGGAAAGAGTTCACAGTGAATACATTAACTATTGCCCAACAAACTACAGGAAGTCAACATTTCTATTTAATAGAAAAAAATTAATTGGGGAAAAAAAAGAAGGTTTAGTATAGCTCTTCCAGTAACATCATCTCATGATGTTTTAATGAAGCTTCATTAAAGCTCTCAAATAAGTAAGAAAGATAATTGTTGTTCATTAACATTGTGGTTCTACCCACAGCTGAGAAACATGCTGTAAAATGTTAATAAAAAGAAAGATTCAAGTATGACTGAGATGGAAGGAGACAATGTGAAAGAATTAATTAAGCTACTAAAACTGCGTCAGTGATTGTTTAGTAAACTACCAGGAGATGAGAAACAGTTAGGTTACAGTGGAATAGTAACCTTTCTAACCTTGATGTGCCTAAATAGTAGACCACATGCAAAAGCAGGAGGTTGCTTCAGACTGAATTCTGACCAGAACAGCAGCTCACTCTCCTGCCAACGAGGTTTGTGCTTCTTTTGTACTTATTCAAGGACAGAGTCAGATCTTCATCATTTAGGATATCTTTTGCACAGTGCAGTTAAAGAGAATAATTTGGCCCCGACTGTAAGATCATTTTTGATATGAGAGGGCTAAATTTAGCTCTGAATGTGCCATAACATAGTTTGCTGCTGTGATAAAATTTGCCTCTTCCCTGACTAGAGTTCTGTACATCTATATGGAAAGCAGGTTTAAATAACTGGTGGGCTTTCTTCCCTCCGCCCCCCCCCCCCCCAGCCCCCTGTGCTTAACTAGGTAATACATAAAATTTCTTATTGAAGTGAAATACTAAAGTCTAGTTGAATTGCTGTTGGATAAAAAATAGTTGGGATAAATTTTAGGCACAAATTAACTGTGTGCAATTATGCACACCCATGTAAGCACGTGGCCTCCAGAAGTTTCAGCTAGGAGAGAAAGTTATATTCGCTTGTGAAGAGGAGCCTACAATGTAAGTAATCACTGCTTTTGGGGCTGGAGGGGAGAAACTGCTTAACCACTGAGATGCTTTATCGTTCTTAACCTGTAAACTTTTATAAATAGGAATTTTGCCACTATGATAGATCTAAAGCACCTGGTTTTGGTGTAGTTACAAGGGTTTTGGTGATTCATCTAAATATTTCTCTTCAAATATGTTCTATTTCTGAAACAAAGAAAAACAGTAGCAAGTAGCACATCCCATTAGTGGTAGAACTAAAAGACCCCACGTCATGGGGCAAATCAATTTATTGAAGAACTGCTAATCAAGAAAAATAAGTGTTTTGACAGTATGTTCCACAAGCCATTGAATTTCATTTAAGGAATCCTCTAAAAAAATCCACTAATTTGGAACAAATGCTGTGCCAGACACATCTCTTCTTAATTCAGTGAAAACCCCAAAATGTTAATTTTGCCTGAAATTTAAGCATTCTAATGGTCAAAATTAAATTTGCGGTGTGCTAATATAGATTGATAGCAAATGTGCTGAAAGTTTGCAAGAAAACGCCACCCCGAATTATGAAACACAGCAACAAATGAACTGATTACAGTTACTCTTTTTGGGTTTTGTAGTAACTAGAAAATACTGATGCCATTTAATTATCTAGGAGATTCTTTGATGATGATGATGATGATGATGATAATAATAATAATAGTGTACTTCTTTCGCATTAGAACTCTTAGCTTTCTTCTCCCCAGAAATATCAGTAGGAAGCATGTGCTGGAGTGTTGCATGCAATGTTCAAAGCATACTCTACCAATCAGCTTCATAAAAAATCACAGATACAGACATTGCAAGGAAGTTTCAGGTCGGTTGGCTTGTTTGCTTGCAGCTGGAAGAGTCCTTTGCTGTACATAGCTGAGCTGTGTGTTTTGTTTAGAGGCATCATGCATCTTTTAAAGTTGTATTTTTTTTGTGCCTGAAGTACATCCAAAAAACTCCCTGAGTGTGTGTTTGTGTGCATGTGTGCAGCGAGCCACCGTGGTACCAATCAATGTGTATGTAACTATTGTTTGGAGAAGGCAGGTGGTTCCTCCTGCCCCACAGGGTGGTTTGATGAGTGGAACATTTCTGATGGGACATCATAGGAGGAGAGGGACTCTTTGCTACTGGCATATTGTCTTCACATCCAGAAAGTTAAAAAATTATCATGGGAGGCACACCAATGCTATGGAGCAGGATGTGATATAGGATGTGCTGTTGTTGGGCATAAGTCGTGAAGGAGCTGAACTGATGTGCACCTAAGGAAAATGGCACTCTAATTTTCTGTTGAAAATTCAGACAACATTCTCACCTTGCATTTCACTGTGCTGGTACTGCTCTACAAAGGAGAAGAAAACTGATTAGCAAATTGTTAATCCAATAATTGTAACAAATAATTAGCTTTGTAATAATTAGACAGAGAAGCATATAGAATAAGAATTCCGTCAAATATGAACTCTCTCTCTTCTCCCTCCTCCATTCCCATCATGTTCACAAATGAGCATTTGGGTAAAAATGCCTTTTAAATTAGCTGCCAGACAGTGGTTTTTTTCTTCTTTTCATATGAAAACATTAAAAATAAGGAAATTGTAAATCTGGTATGATTGTGAATTGAGCACTCGATAAAAATAGCGAGGCCAAGGTGTTTTCTTTGACCTTCCTTTCTTCTCATTATCTCTTGCTCAGGACATTCGCTCCTTGTTGTAACCCTTTGTAATTTCTCTTTTATTATAAATTGTTAATATAAAAACGCTGTGGCTCATGAAGCTTCAGGTATGAAAATGCTATTCATGTTAGAAATAAAATCAGATCGATATGCCAGAAGAAAACATTTTTACAACTCGTGCACGTTTAGCCCTTGATAGGATTCCCTGCTGGTTAGAGCACCTCACCCTAAAGTATTTCTTAGGTGTTTGTCAGCTAGAGCATCTGTGTTGCAGTTTTAAGGCTTATTATGAATGTTGCTTAAAAGAAAAATCATTTTATATTTCAAATATTATGTGGACATTTGTACTTTTACTGAAGGCACATAACATGACTCAGAGCTAAGAAGAGTGCAGAATGTTTAAAGTAGAAATAAATCGATGATTGCTTGTCTGAGCAAGGGAGACACAGCCACCTGGCATGGAAAACTGTCTTAAAACCCCTGGGTGGATGAACTAAACCGACAGTGCCTCAGGTACCTAGGGAGACACCCTTAGCAGAAGATCAAAAGGACTGTATTGCCTTAACTGGGGGCTGGTTCTTGCATTTTTGGGGCTCAGAGGACTGAGACCTTTCGTTCTGTAAAATTTGTTTCACCCCTTTATTTGTAACCTCCCTCTCCTGCAGAGACCAGCCAAACTCATCACAGGTGCAGACCCCATGCCCACGCACTGTGCCTGGGGGAGAGCCGCTCATGGGTGCCCACCCTCGTCACCTCTAAAAGAAGCTGCTTCGGAGTCTCCCCTCATTTGCATAGGGAGATTTAATTTCCATCCCTTAAATATGACGAATTGCCGAGATTTCCTTCAGTTAATGCTTTTAACAGCTCCCAATAAACTTCATTAATCAGGCCAGCTCTAGGCCCAACATGCAGCCTTGAAGCAGCTAATTTGCCTGATGAGCCCGCGACTTTAGTGAATAAACAGGTGGATAAGCCGAGGGTTTTATGGCCTTAATTACACTCTAATCAGTTCAGCACTTGGCGGGCAAAAGGGAAGAGGAAAAAAAGAGGCGGTGGCAGCAAGAGCATCAGCAGCCGCTGCTTCTCAGCCCTTCCCTCCCGCATCAGCTCTGCTCTCCTGCTTCACCCTCTCCTCTCCCACTTCACCCTCTCCTCTCCCGCTTTCCTTTTCCAGCGTTTCCCTCTCCTTTCCCTTCCTTCCTCCTCTGCTGCCTTTCTCCTTTTCTCCTCTTTCCATCCTCCTTCCCACTAAAATCAACATCTGAGGTAGAGAGAGGCTGGTTTTTTCTTTCTTTCCTGCTACTCGCTGCCCCCTTTTCAAAAAATTTTTCTCTCTCCGTACTTCGTTCCCTCTCTCACCTCTCCCCTGCCTCTGGGCCCTGCCTTCCCCCGCCGCCCCCATCCCTCTCTCCCCTGCTACATATTCTCCCTGTCACAGTTAGGCCGCCTGACAAATCACTTCAAGGGCAGTCTAACTTTGAAGGACAAGACAAAGCTTTAGCATATGGTCCAATCCCCAGATGTTTGTCTCTCTCTCTTGCTCTCTCTCCCTCCCCTCTAAGAAGGGCTACTTGGGAAGCCTGGGTTTTTAGTATTTTTTTTTTCTTTTTTCTTTTTAAATCCTCTTCTCCCTCCCTCCAAGTTTTGGTGGGGGTCTTTAACTACCAGCGAGGGCTGCTTTTCCCTTTACAGCCTCCCCACGGGGGAAGGGGTGTTGGGGGAACTGGGGAAGCAGTGATGCTTTTTGGAAACTTGATGGTACTTTTCACAGTGTGGGTAGGGGTGGTGGCAGGGTTTGGGGAGCGGGGGAAGGGATGCTCCCGGCTTTCACAGCTGGACCTGCCCCTGAATGTAACCACCGCTACCCATCCTCCCCCCCCCCCCCCCCCGCCCCCGCTACTGTGCCGTCTAGGATGACACCGGTGAAGCCGGGCTGAGGTCGGCCCGCGGGATGCTGCCGCAGTCCCTAAGCAGCCCGTGGGGAGGGAAGAGCACGCCGGCCGTGCCAGCACCGAGTGGGGAAGGAGAAACTTGCTGCTTCCCCGCTCGGAGTACCGCACGCCCGAACGAGCGGAGGAGCGGCCGCGGCGGTGAAGGGCCGGGCGGGAGGGAGGGATGCGGCGGCAGGGGCTGCGCTTGGGAGGAGGAGCGGGAGATATGGTACTGCGAAGAGGAGCCCCGGCGGAGCCCCCAGCCCCGGTGTAGGGCCCACCGAGCTCGGTGCGGCCGTCCCCACTACAGGAGCCGGCGGAGGGCGGCGTGGTTCCTCTGGCTGCTCCCGGCGAGCGGCTGTGCGAGCGGGATCGGGCTGCGCCCGGCTGGGGGCGGGGGAGGGTGGCGCGGAGCCGCAGCCAGCTCTCGCCAGGTCCCGCGTACCCCGAGAGCGGTGGGGGTCCGTATTTATTTTCACGACTCAGCTGCAGAGACGCAGCCGTGAGAGCCCGAGCGCCGGCACGCCGCCGCGGAGCCAAACTCTCTCGGTAGCCGAGGTCTGGCACGATTTACCTGTCGGGATTTTTTTCCCCTTATCGCTCCCCTCCCTAAATTCCGTCCTTCGCTGGCAGCACGCTGCCCCTTGCACCGCGGTCGGGCCAGCGTGGAAACGAGAATGCCGGCATCCGCAGCCGCGGGATGGGCTTTCCAAAAATAAATAATTAAAAGAAGCAAAAGCTTTGCGGGAGGTTACCGAGGCTGGGGCCGGACGCCGAGAAAGCCCAGCTTAAGGGGGGAAAAGCTGCTGCTTTCAAATGAGCGCTGGTCCGTGTGGTAACCCGCCGGTAAAACTGGCCGTAGAACTTCTGAGAAGCAAATACACATTTCCTTTCCTGAAAGTTACCGTGAGAAGGATTCGCTTGAGCGTTTTATCTCAGCTGTCAAAGACACATTAAGAGAATAAAAGATTGGATTCTCTAGTACCCCTTTCTTAATACAGTTTTTCTTCCTGTACCTGTACCAATATTGAGACTTAAAAAATAAAATGAACTGTCACAAAAGGAAAATAGATCTCATCGTTGTCTGCCTGTTTTCAGAGGGATTAAACTATTCCTATTATTTTGGAGGCTGACGTGATTTTCGCTTGAAATCTGCACGGGTGTCTTTATGACGTCTCCTATTGCTTTTGCTTTTAACTGTGCCCACTAGCACCCTTTCACTGTTTTAGAGCAGGTAGCTGCAGTGTATCCTTCAATTCAATTTTTTAAAAGCCTTGGTTCGTATGACTGGCATATACTGGCATATATTATTTTGTATAAAATCAAACATGGGACCTTCTTTGCAGATTAATTCAGAAAGCATTTTCTTTAGACGAGACATTTCTTGCTTACATCAGTTTTTAAAGTGGGGAATTAATTTAATCACCTTTTAACTGAAGTTACTTAAAGCTTTTTTTTGACCAAAAATATTTCTGAGGAGGGGGCTTTTTCTTAAAATTATCAGTGTAAAGGACACCTTTGAGGAAAGTTACGCAATGACCTGTCTTTTCATTTTCAGTGTTTTATGGCTCTAAGAATCTCAAGTGTACCTAGTGCTGGTGTCTTGCCGTTATGATAAAGTGAAATCCTGACACTTATTCTAGGGTATAAGGGAGAAGAAATGGATGGCAGAAACTTGCAGTTTTTACTCGCTGTAACCAGATTAAATTACCTGCCCCTTAATAAAATTACATTGTGTATAGTTACGTCACCTCGATGGCATTTGGGATCGTACTATCCTGCGGTTCATTTCCAAGTCTGCGTGTCATGCTACTGTCCGATAATCAAGGCGAATTAAGATTTTATTTTTTTTTTTAAATGAAAGAGAATTGTTCCCCAACCCCCACCTTGCCCAAGTTCTGCAAATTCTCAAAGTGGCCCTGGAGAAATACAAACGCACAAAGCGACAGGCGAAGCCGGGCCTGTGTTCAGCACTCCATCATTCCTTGTCACAGGTGCAGCCACTATGCATTATCCTGCCGTGATTGATAGAGTGGGTTTGTGCAGACTGGGGGAGCCAGGCACGGCTCAGATGGGGCCCTGTCGTTCTGGCTCCATTTCATACTACCTGTAGGGAAAAGGAAAAGTTTGCTGGGATTTGGCGGCTTGGCGCTGGTCAGAAATTTTACTTCTTTGCCCATAAAGTAAAGGTCGTATTCCCTAAAAGTTAAATGTTGCTTCCAGCTTTACATGGTAACGATCTGAGAGCAGGAAGCGCAGGAAAGCAGGACAGACCCAGCCTGCTTGTGGGGATAATATAACAATACTGAAATGGCTTTCAGGTTATCAAGTTTGTTTCTTTGTTTTGAGAACTTCTTTGGTAGGCGGTGTACCCAGAGACTTTCCCTTCTCCTTCGACTCATTTATTCATCGGAAGGAGAGGACAGAAGGCCTGCACGTTCAGTGCGGTGCTGCCCTTTTAAGATCAGTTTGGGGTCAGTGTTAGTGGTCAGAAAAATAGAATAAAATATACATAAAGTAGATTGCTATATGTAAAATCAGAACATCATAAAATTCTATTTCCAGCATATAACAGGTGACCAGAAAGTCTACCTAAAGGAGTTATTGCTGTAGGATATAATGTAATAATTTATGCAGTTGGCATCTTTGACACATTTTTGTTCAGCTGGGGAGAAGAGTTTAGGTTTCTTTGCCTATGATCATTCAAGATCTTGACTAATTGATGTAAGATCAAAGATGACAACAATCTCACCAGTGTTATGTAAAACTATAATATCCTCCAGTTCCTTCATTTCTTCCTGAAATGGCCAAAGGCAAAACAATTTGCATAAAAGGTCTCCAGTTTTAAAATGTAAAATTTCCTTCATTGGGACTTTTACGTGACCCCCCAAAGATTTCTACAGATGTTTATAAACTTAATCAAAATGAGCATATAAATATTATTGCAAGTGATTTGTGTGTGTGTGTGTGTGGAAATGGAGCTGTGTTTTCTTTTAAAGTATTAACAAATTACAATAATATGGGAAGGCATTTAAAAATAGGATTTTTAAGTTCATGTCTATAGTAACTATTTGCTGGAAGGAGCCACTCTCAGGTACTAACAGGCGAATCCTAATGCATCATCTGGTAAACTCTCCCCTTCCCCTATTTAATTTCTTTGGTAAAACTACCTTGAAATAGGATAGCAAAGATGATGTGTATTTTACATTAATACAAGAAAATCTGAGATTTCCTTTCTATTACAAATTGCTTTAAAAAATAGTCTTCATATAATTTCCTTTTTTTTTTTAAATACTGATAACAAGCAAACAGGTTAAATGAATCAACACTCATTTTAGACTATTATGTGCTAGAGTTTGTGCTTTTAAATAATTCACAGAGTTTTAGAGACAATGCCACAGCAGCAAGTAAGTACCCACTTTAACACCATTGTAATTTTGGAAATATCACTTTTTCTTTCATAAGAATTTTTAGTAAGATAGGAGTATTTTTTATGTTGTATCTGAGGTCTTTTCAATGGGGAAGAAATGTGTCAACCTACTTGTCCATATTTAAGTGTCTATATTTGGGTACAGACATTGATTTATGTGTAACGTGCTTGTACAAATGAGTTTCGCTGTTTATTTTCTTAAAATATGAAGCCAAGATAACAAGATCATTCAAAACTTCTTTTTCTGCCCCTCACCTTTCTTGCAGCATTGTGGGGTATGTTCCCCTTAAATGTTTACTTCAGATGGGATACTCAACTGTGGTTTAAACCCTGCCTTTACAAGTGGGCTATACTTAAACATGTGAAAATATGAAGCAGCTACTTAAAAAATGCTTACCAGCATAGGATAATTAACATCACCCCGGAGTAGTACATCATAGCTAATTCAGTGAGCCCTGCTTTACAGCTGCCACCAAGCAACAAGAAGGAGTTATAAAATGCTCACGTATCAGGATATTCCTTTAACACCTCATTTATTACTGTAACATGAAAAATGTCCCCTTCCATTTATTATGATATCGCTGCATTAAGGTTCTTAGTCACAAAGAAGTTATTTGTATACGCACGCGTATAAAGGTGCAATTTTCTTGTAAAATGGAGAGAGTTTATCTAATGAATTCTCTCTGATGCAAATGAAGTGGATATTTATTGAAAGGAGGATGGCTAAAGTTGAAGAAGGAGTTGTGTGCACAGGTAAAAGATAACTTCACCTGAAGGAATGGCTAGGGGGTAGTTTATGTTTCTCTCTGTGTTCAATGGTTATTTTCTGTGAACAAACACAGACAAAAAAGCAGCGACAAGCAGAGATGAGAACCACGGACGAACAGACAGACAGGCACACACATGAGTGTAGGCTGACAGTCCACTGCCTTTATAAACATATGATAGACCCAGAGGCAAATCCAAAGCTGCCAACACAACTACTAAATGAGTCTGCCAAAGAGCCAGATGCTGCAGCTGGAAAAGCATTTTCATTGTCTTAGCAGCTGCATACTGTGGTTGCTGTCCCAAAAGGAGGGGAAGGAATGGGGAGTGTGGTTATCAATTAAACTGTACCCTGTTATGCTTCTGTGTATGTGTGCTTGCGGGTGCACATGTGTGTGTGTAATTAAATACAGCAACTGTATTTACTAGGGAGTGAAATATAGTATTTTTTATTTTCTAGTGACTACATAAAGGCCAATGACAGGATTGTTAGGTAGGTTCATGTTTCAAAATTGCTTAAGATGACTAGATCTGATTTTCTGTTTCTTACTGCTGTTGGCTGAGAGAGGAATGACAAACACTCAATTGCATGCTTTTGGGGATGCACACAAAGATACATCTTTTCCTCCTACATCCTCTACCCCACACATATGGATTTGGATTAGGGAAAATTAATTTGAGTAGACCAAGTGCCTTCAAAGTGTGGTTTAATGGCTACTGGGCTCAGAGAGGGTGCTGTATTCAGAGCCATGCAAAGTTCAGAAGTTACTGGTCTAACCTTCACTCATGCAGGGCATTTCATGGGAGCTGGGATAACTGGGAGAGCCTGAGAGATGAGCAGAAATGGAGGGTGGTGATTCCTGCTCTTCTGGAGAGGCAGCCTGTGGTCTACACTACTGTGGTTCTCAGTCTAGCTTGTGTAATAGCTGCACAGCCACTCCTAGCATGAGTTGATATATATTTGAATTTACAGTGACTTGCAAAGACAGATGTGTGTAATTTATAGAACTGCTCCGTGGGCAATTAGGAAACATGGTAGCTGAAGTGGTGTTCCCATTCTTTTTCTACGAAACTGCACAGATCTGTGCTCTGAACTAATGAAGAGGCCTTTATATAAAATTAGAGATTGGGAAAGTATGTGTTAAAGCCTCCTTGGCTAGATAATTACTTTTTTATCATTATAATGACCTGTCGTACTAATAAAGTTTTGGAGGGTTTTTTTCCCCAAAAAAAGTTCATCAACCCTCTAAGGGAAAGGACTAGAAGAGAAAATCAATTGAAATCATTATTTCACAGGGTAGATATATTGTTAAATCTTACCCTTTAAGTGGTAGTATATCATTACATACAATTTGTGGTATAACAGTATAACACAAGTGGCAAATTATTAAAAATCCCAACCAATGAACAGCCACTAAGTGTAGCTCTTGGCTGGCAGACAGTGCAGACAGTGCCTATGTGTATGTATATCTGTATGTAACTGCTTTCAAGAGGAGTGGAATTGTGCATGTACTTATGATGTTAAAATATTGAATCTGAAATAATGTTGTGTAGATTAGATTTCAAATTTGTCTTGAGGAAAAGAGAGGAAGGGAACTGTCTGCAAAAGCAGAGTTGCTCATTTTCCTGCTCTCAGCTTTTACTGGGAAGTTATCCTGTTCAATGTATAATACAAGGAGGAGTAAACGTTTTCTCTTTAAAATAATGGTGCACTGAGAATGTGAGTTCCACCATATTTAGAGACAGCAATTTTCTGTCTAATGAAGCATCCACTAAAAGAGAAGAGATTTTCAGAGAGAAAATGCTGTTTTCATACTTCTTTCATACTTTCCTTTTATTTTTCCTCTGGTTTTGTCGGGTTTTCTTCTCTTCCAGATTTAGTGGTCCTTTCGTTTTTTTGCTTCTAAGTCAGCTGTGGATCAGAACAATGGATGCAAAGAAGCGACAGAATTGCAGATGGAGCTGGAAGAAAACTGAAAGCAAAAAGAGAAGAAAGTGTCCTACAGAGGAAGTTGCAAGGTAGATAAAGAACTTTTGTTCGCTGTTTGGTGGAATAGTCGTGTCTCCCAGTAGGCTGAGCAGGCTGTCTGATACATCCAGAGGGGACGGGTGTCAGGCTGGTGCAGGTGTCAGTGGCTGCCAGTGAGTGATTGCACCATCAGCCTCCTACCGTGATCCATCATGCGGGCCCAGCCGGTGAAGAATCACAGCCTCAGCAAGGTGCTGAGCCCAGCAACATATCATTAAACAAGGTTACCACCGGCAGATTTGTTCCCATGATCAATCTGGTCAATAACCGTTCCACCTCACTGTACATTTTTCCCCCTAAAAACATAAACAAGTATTATGAAAGTGGTGGCAAAACAATGTAAAGCTTTAAGAAGGCTTCATTTGTCCAATAGCAAGCTGCAGGTTTCTTGTAAATCCCTTATAAATCAGGGGAAAAAAAAACCCTCCCTGAAAAAATGTATCCTCAGACTAATCCTCTGATATAATTCATATTTTATGTCTTGAAGTTGTTTATTTCTGATTCATTCTTCGATTCTTCTTTTTCTTTTTAAATTTTCAACCCCCAACATGGGTTTCTAATGTGTATTAGGATGCGGTGTGCTGTGTAATATCTATGTCAGTTTAGAGTCATCCCAAAAGATGGAAATAAAATGCCTTCTTCTTTTATTGCTTTGTTTAATTCTAGTCTCTTGAATTAACCTCCTGTCAGATCTGAACAGACCTTCTCCTACCCAGGCTCACCCAGCATCATTGCGTTGCCCATAGACACCCCCAGTTCTGAAGATCCCTATGTTTGTATTGACCTGAAAGCAGATACCTCGGGATGCTCACAGGGCAGTTCACCTTTTCTTCCACAATGGTGGGTTGCAGACTCCAAGGCAGTAACTGGGAGATCCCTCAGCAGATAGCAGCTTATCAGGAGGGTCATTAATGCAGTCTTCATGACACGCTCAAGTAGTTGTGATATGAGACTCGAGGGCCAAATCAGAGCATTTTATACACTCATAGGAAACAATGAATAAACTGAATTTTTCGACTCGTGTCCTGTCTCTTTGGTCGCCATGCCAGGGACCAGTAATCTTCTTCCTAATTGCAGCTTCCAGAGCTGTGCACACCACTGTTTAAGAACAGGCTGTTACATCTTAGTGTAGTAGCGGGGAGATCACAGGAGTCATTAGTAAAGCTTGCTGTGCTCAGAAGGAAAAGCAAGCCAAGTCCCTGTCCCTTACAAATACAGAAAGTAGTAATGGTCATGCAAAAATTTAGTGCTGTGAGAGTTAGACTGTTTGGATAAGGATAATATTCCCTTGCAGGTGGATAGAAAAGTTCAGCTGAAATGCTACCTCCAGAAGAAAGTTGCAACTTTCTGCAGAATTAAAAAAAAAAATCCCATAGTTTTAACCTCAAATGTAATTTTTAAAGCAGTTCAGTTTAGTGGGTACAGAAGGCTGCATCAACACTTACTTGTCCTGACTGCCCTGTTTTCTTTTTACCATGTTCCAATCTAAAGGAAAAAAGCCAGAATGAACTTCTACTGAAATAAAAATAATTCAGAGATGGTTGTTCCCATTGGTTTGACTAAATCAGTTTTAAAGTCTTCCCGTGTAGACAGGCTGACCATGCCTGTGAATGAATGGCTCTTGCTAAACCTGTCTGACCTTCCCATCAATAAAGGGTGAGACTGAGGGCTCAGGGGAAATGTGACACATGGTGCTCTCCTCTCCTTTGTACTTCAGGTCAAAAATTGCCTTGGGTACAATGTCAGCACCTTCAGCCAGACCTGTAGTCCCCGTAGCCTCCAAGCAGTTAACCCTCCATTGATGCTTCAGTCCTGGGGGAAAGAGAGAAAGAGAGAAAAAAAGAGAAGGAAAGAGAGAAAGAGAGAGAGAAAGAAAGAAGAGAAAGAGAAAAAGAAAGTGAAAGAAAGAGAGAAGAGAGCGAAAGAAAAGAAAGAAAGAGTGAAATAGAGAGAGAAATAGAGAGGAAGGAAGGAAGGAAGGAAGGAAGGAAGGAAGGAAGGAAGGAAGGAAGGAAGGAAGGAAGGAAGGAAGGAAGGAAGGAAGGAAGGAAGGAAGGAAGGAAGGAAGGAAGGAAGGAAGGAAGGAAGGAAGGAAGGAAGGAAGGAAGGAAGGAAGGAAGGAAGGAAGGAAGGAAGGAAGGAAGGAAGGAAGGAAGGAAGGAAGGAAGGAAGGAAGGAAGGAAGGAAGGAAGGAAGGAAGGAAGGAAGGAAGGAAGGAAGGAAGGAAGGAAGGAAGGAAGGAAGGAAGGAAGGAAGGAAGGAAGGAAGGAAGGAAGGAAGGAAGGAAGGAAGGAAGGAAGGAAGGAAGGAAGGAAGGAAGGAAGGAAGGAAGGAAGGAAGGAAGGAAGGAAGGAAGGAAGGAAGGAAGGAAGGAAGGAAGGAAGGAAGGAAGGAAGGAAGGAAGGAAGGAAGGAAGGAAGGAAGGAAGGAAGGAAGGAAGGAAGGAAGGAAGGAAGGAAGGAAGGAAGGAAGGAAGGAAGGAAGGAAGGAAGGCTACTATACAGAAAAAAAAGGTGTCTCTTCTGACAAACTTGTACCCCACTTTTATCATTCTAGGTCTTCATCATCTTCAGAGCACATTGTGTCTCCCACTCCTCAGCGGCTTTCTCTGTCCACACCAGACCTGTGTTTCTCTGTGCTGCTTATTTGTGTTAGAGTCCTAAGTATCTCATCTTGCATACAAGAACTACTTGTTAGTATTAACTAAATAAAACCTATGGTATTACTAACCAAAGATAAGCCATAGTCAGCTGATTATTGGAAACTCAACTCTCACCAAGAAGAAACAAGAACCCAGGCATTGTACAGGTCTATAGTCTTCTGCTGAGATGCATGAAGCAGGAATCTTCTTGACCTCCTGCAGGACCTGGTGGAATACTCTAAAGATACTAGTCATTGATTGTTTGAGTCCTACACAAAATGTAACAGAAGCCGTGGAACAGGATCTGGGCCCCAGGAAATCAGTGGAGATCACGACAGATTGTAGGAAAATCAGGTCTTTGAGCTTGGCTTCCTCTGAAGTTGTAATAGCATTTAGGCTTTACCCTGGATGTTGCCTAATTTATTAATCCCTACCCAAAATCTTAGGTAAATTGCCAGTTATAATAATTTTAGATGATTCAAAACATGGGTATGTCTCCAAATCTAGGTTGGCAGAATGATGATGAGATACTAGCTGTTTTCTAGGCTAGCTCTTTGCTGGCTGTCCCATTAAATGAATCTTCTTCTGTGTTTCTGGTCAAACAGAACCAGAATTAGAGCTTCTTCTGTATCTCCCAATGCTTTCTTTGGTCCTGACATTCACGTAAGTGACAAACAGTTTGGGAACATTTCACAGTATTCAGTATTTTAAAAGAATACATTTCCCTAGGTTGCAGTTTCACCACTTGCACTTGTGCATTTGAGAGAAGCTTTTCTATTATCATATTATGGAAATAAATTCACAGTAATAAAGAACTAATCAGTTGTGGGGGTTTTTCCCATGTTTGTTGTTTGTTTGTTTGTTTTCTTTCTTATTTGTTTAACCTACAGTGAATTCAGCTGTGGTAGTCATCTCTGGTAAAGCCTGTATCAAGACCTCACCCACACGATCTGCCAATAGTGGACTTCTACCCTCTATTGATATATGCACTAGAGAATTGATTGCCTGCCTGGGTAGATAAGAACATGTATTGTTCTTCAGTGGGTGTAGTGCATTACTCTTTCCTGGCTAATGTGATCTCAGAATCCTTCTCAATAACACAATTCCACCAATCAAACCAGATGACAAAATATAAATTTTATGGAGTTGTAGTCCTCAATTCATAATCCTTTGTAAAAGACAAATATGGATGAGTGAAGTTTCCTGTAATGAAAAAAGCATAAAATTTCACAGTCTGCTAAGGTTCTCTTTTTGATGCATTTCTTATTTTCATTCTTCTAGTTTTCCTACAGATTTAATTTCCTTTTCCTGACAGTAATCTTGTGATTGTAGATCTAATTTTTCTGTTAGTTAGTAAAGAGTAAGTCCCAGAACTAGTGAAGCTATTTAATGTAGTTAACACCTGGATGAGTTATGGCTTCAATGCTGCATTGGTTGTAGCTTTCTAATAGTTACAGGTGGTTCTTATGGTACAGGAATGTCAAAGATTGGAAGGACATTTAATAATAGAGATTCATAATTCTGTAAAAGCGTTTAAAGAATAAATTATGTTTATCCACACATTGGTACTAGCATTTTTTCTTTGTTACTAATTAGAAACTGAGACACAGGAAACTTTTATTAATGTTTCTAGCATCCTAGTGCAATGTGCATTGCTCCACTATAGTTATTTCTAACTCTGCTTTTGTAACATCAGTGTCTATCTATATGGTTCCAGATCCCAAAGTGTCAATATGCCTTAAAACCCACAAAAATAAGGAACTCCTTTATCCTAGTCATGTGAATATCTTTATTCAAGGTCAGCCTAAAAATTTGTTTTAATGTATTCAAAAGAGTATTACTGCAACTCCAAACTCCCTATTCTAAACCCTAGTAGTGCAGGCCACAGATCAGAAATTCTTTTAAAATACCCAAACTACATCTTAGGAAAAATGTATTCTCCTTGGAAATTTTTTATGAAAATCAATCAAGAAAATTTTCAGATTCAAATGGCATCTGCTGCTCACCATAAATATAACCTTCACAGCACAGAATTCACTCAGCATGGTATCTCATCTTATATGTACAATTGTTTGCTTGAAATATTAGTAATACAAAAGAATAACGTGTAATAATGGTAGGGGATGAAGGAAATTGTTTCAAATAATGAACAACTGGAACCCAGAATAAGTATTTACAATGAATTTCTCTGTCTCTTTTTACTACACCTTCACAAAAAACAAGAGTAAGCCTCATTGTTGTCAAATGACCATATTACCCCAGCACTTTATTTTTTAAAAAAGATAAATCCTCACTGAAGTCAGTGGGGAATTCTGATGAAAAGTTAATATAGCCCATGGAAAGGGCTGGTTGAGGAGGAATATTGCTGTTTAAACCAGCCATTTCACTGTGCTTGTCGTTACCTTCCAGTGGCAATAAGGTTACGAAGAAGCAGGGCTGTGAAAGATGTCCTTCCCAAAGGTGGTACATGGCTCAACGCCAGACTTCGTAGGCAACTGCGTCTGGTTTGGAAATTGTTTCTCAGCCAAAGCAAGTTAGAGCCTCAGGGTTTTAAAAGTAAAATCTATGGATGCTGTCCATCAGTGGCATCAAGAATTGTACCTATGTGACTCAAATCCACTTCAAACGGACATAATTGCATTCATAAGAATATAGCACCCAGTCAGCTGCATATTGTCAATCAGCCCTCACTGAGATGACTTTTTCTTTTTTCCTAAATCATGATGAGCATGTTAGTACCTTTGAAAAGCTATCGTTTCTCTTCCTTGCCTTTCTCCTCCCAGTTCTGAAATGCCTGGAATTTGCTAGGGTCTTTGCAGCATTTTTGCTCCGAGGCATATTCTCTCTCCATTGATTCCCTTCACTGCTGTCAAATCCAGGTTTAATTAATAATTTTCTAAAATACCTTAACTTTCATGAAACCTGTGAAGTGTCAAAATGTCCTTTAGTCATTACAGAAAACAAGATGAAATTTGAAAATCATAGATTCTCTTCAGTGTTATTTTTAGGGGAAGTATTAACCAGGGCTTGCTTCGACACCCGTGACACACGAATTCTGGAGTTTCCATAACAGTGAGACTGAAGAAGAAAAATAATTAAATTTTACTGAAACAAAGTCTTTAGAAGGTAAGGTGATGAGAATAGGAGAATATTTTCACCAGCTGAAATGTATTTTGCTTACATAAAACAAATGCAACTCCATGCCTGGCCCTGGTTAAACCTACTAATGTTTTTGTGTTGTATTCCATTTTTATAAAATGCTTTTCTATCCCCTTTTCCTATTTGGGGGAAAGAAACAGTCCAGAGTGAATGAAATGTTCTGGTATACCATAATAACACTTCAGGCAGATATACCAGAATTTCTCATGGAGTGCATTTGCAATGCAATAATGATATTCAAAATTCTGTAGCAGTCTCTCTGAATTCCCATTTCAACCACAGCTCATACTTACAAGGAATATGGACTGATTGCAAGAAAACAGTTAAAACTGACTGTACACAAAGTTCTCTGTAGGGGTGAATAACCTGAATAGAAAGAGAATGTTCTATTTATCATTTGGTGCTTTCATTTCTGGTAATTCATGATGTTAGGTCATGATGTTAGGAGAACACAATTTATTTTAAGACTTTAACATGCTTTAAGTGAAATTTAAAAGGTCTGTAAAAGCAGATGGGTAACAATTGCGTACTCATTAATAACCCAAATATAAACTGCAGCCCACTAATCATGAATAGAATTCTGAAGCAACTTTACAGACCTGGTAACTACCTGTTCAGTGCTTTGTGCCACATTGCCATCATAGCACATACTGGATGTTGCTTATTTGAATGTCATTATGAAAGTGGGTATTACCTTTCTGGCCTTGCAATCAAAATAAAACTTGATGCCTCATAACTGAAAGAAATACAGGTTCTCCTGATGATTGATGTCAGGGCATGTATTTTTGCATAAATAGCTGGTTATTGCTTCATCAGTGTTTTGATAAAGTCAGGTCAGTACATTAAAATAGCCTACAGTGTCGATGTCCAGGGGTAGATGAGCGATTATTTTTATAGACACCAGCTGCCATGACATGAAGAGGCTCCCGACAGAGTGAAGTCAGGATGAGAGAAGTCCCGTGCTGCATGTTAGAAAGGGAGATGGAGGGCTGAGACAAGCCCAGGTGGCAAAACCAGAACGGCAGAGCTGGGGAGCAGGGAGCGACTGCAGGAGAGACATATGCAAGAAAGCAAGAAGACACAGCTCTGATGTGAAAAGACTGCTTTTTGAGCACAGCACCTACAGATGAGAACTCAGCATGGGGGGTTAAGCAAAAGCATGATGTATTTGTACAAGGAAGCAAACTGGTGAGTTCACAGCTGACTATAATCAAGGGGTACAACATGCCAGTTAAGGAAAAAGAAAGGAATTTTTTTCCCAGCTAATATTTACTTCTCAAAAGAACAGGACCCAAATATCTTAAGGGGGGAGCCTTATTATTCCTGTTTACTAATTTCAGGGAGACCAACAAAATTTAACTAACATTGAGAAACTCACACCACAACAAACTTTTTATACGAATCTGAAGAGGCAATGTGTTCTGTTATGCGATAAAAACTTCACAGCCACAAAAGAGCACGGAGAGACCGTGCATGGCAGGCAGACCCAAATATTCCCCTGCTGGGATACACCCAGGCCCATCACAGGAGAGTCATCAGCCCATCAATGGCCCATCTTCACCAGCAGAGAGAAGCAGAGCGGCACAGTGGCAGGCAGGAACCAGGCAGGAATCTGATTCATCTGCCGAGGTTATTGGAAGTCACAGTTCGTAGATGGAAAGAGGAGCATTAAGAGCAGAGAGAAAATGTCTGACATTCAAAGGTAAAACGGAGCAAATAAATTGGTCTTGGCATTGAGCAGAGAGGGGCTAGGAGTCACGAGCCATAGATATTTTGGTGAGGTCATGGATTGGTTGCATCCAGCCAATCTGGATTTGCAAAAGAAAGACTCTGTAGAACATGAAAGACAGCCATGCTTGAGCATATAGATATTGTGCTGAGTATATTCTTAGGGCACAATAATTCATTGTGGGAAAAACTATGTTTCTGTGCAGGAAAACTCCTAGCAAGATGAAGTTATGGGAAATTACATTAAAATGTAAATGAACAGATATATTTATTGGCAAGTGAGTTCAGGAGCCCAGTAAGAAAGCAGGAGTAATATAGGGTTGACATCCAGGATTCATATAGTATTTACTGGCTGAAGGCAGAAAACAGGAGTTTTGAGGAATGCATTTTGACCAACTTTTGCCACAGAACCTTCTATGAAGTTCACTTAGGATAACCCTAAAGAAGCAAATACTCAGAGTTTCTGACTTAGAAAGTTATTGTCTACTACCAGTCTTCCTTATTAAGAAGCCCGTCCTCATGGCTTTCTGTGCATGTTTTGCCTACATGATATTCAAATATTCTGTGTCTCATAACAGAGAGAGCCATAAGCCTATCAGCTCAGTGCCCAGCAACAAGACCTTCCCTGGATGAACAATGTAATACCAGCTTGGGGTTATCGGAGTGTGGAGGTATAGCCAGGTGGCTTATCAGAGACCTTGAACTTGGTACATGGTTAGAAAGACTGCTTGATGCTTTTATCACAGATGTTTCTTTGCTTGGAGTGTTCTTCCTGACTTGGCCTAAATTCTTATCAGCAAATTATTGTACATACTGATTAAAGCCAAGCAGCATATTAATAGGAAACTGATGGCTATTTTAAAATACTTATAGAAAATATGTAAATGTTAAAAATGAGAAATATGTAAACAAATTTGATATTTATTATTGGAATTTTATTGCATGAGACTTCAGTGCAGGGATCAGGGCCAACAGGCAAGTCACAGAGAAGCAGGGAAGAGAGGTAATCTGTTGGAGGTATGAAAAATTTCCATCTATTCATGGTGAACTTAAACAGTGTTTTGAAAAGTCTGAAAAGAAATTAGAAGTCCTTTCAAGTGACTTGTTCCTGGTGCTGCTTAAAGGCAGTTATCTGTATGAGAATGGACTATGCTGGTGCTGTACATACTGTAAAAGGTACTCCTTTTGTCATTCCTGCCTCCTACAATGCTGGAAAGACATTTTTTCTCCTTCTTCTTCTCATCTGCTTTTCACTTCTGTTTTGTCGCCATATTTTGCTCTTTGAATATTTGCCTATTTATATGCATAGACATAATTAAAGCAAAATTATCTGTAAACCTCTATGCAATAAAAATAGAAAATACATTAATTGTGTGTGAATATACAAATATATAGGTGTGTTTACTGATCATGAATATCATAAAGTGTTCACAAATTAATATTTTACATGTCATATCATATATGAAAGAAGAGGTGAAAATCCTCTAATTAATCATTTTTAATACAACATTCTGCAAGGTGGGATTTTGCAGAACCATTGCTGCCTGAAATAGAGCAATGGAGACAAGGATGCAAATTAATACATTGTTGGGTCAAAAGTCATATTGATCAACTACACTGGATGAAAAATATAGGTAATATTTATAATATTAAAGAAATTCTGTAACCTAGTCGCCCTTTCCTCATATTTCTAGCTCATCTGTGAAACTCAAAGATGCAGGATATGTAGGAAAAAATAGCTGCCTGATATTGAGGAATGAGTTTAATTACTTCTGAAGAATGATAAAATTAGAGGTTGATACAGACAGAATTTATGAGGAAATAGCACCTCCATACTGAAAACATAAATTCATCAGCAGACAAGGTAAGAAAAGCAGATCTAAGTCCATTTGTGCATATCTGCCAATTTGGCAGGTATCCTACTTCTGAAACTTTAATTTCTGGCAATACCTAAATGTTATTTTCAGGAAAGAGCATATCATTAGCCTGTTTCACTTCCTGAACTTCTATGATAGAAACATTTTGGAATTGTTATATTTTTATCAAAAACATCTACATTATTTAAAACCTCTTGAATGACAAAATAGAGAGAAACAATGGAGGTAATGTGAGACTGATGATTTAAAACCTATCTGAACCCAAATATTGCCAGGGTTATCACCTCTTTCTTCTTCTGGAAGTGCTCTCAGAAAAGCCTTTCTGCAGACCTCTTTCCCCACTCATGGGGACACCACGCTAAGGGCAGAATTAATTGCAATGGGTGGTAGTAAAGACATCTTGGTACATGTTTTGATGAGTTTCCTATGGACTTTCGCTCACAGGTTTGCTGACCACTCAACCGTGCTTTGTTATATCCCTAAAACTGTAAGTCACAGAGGAGGACTCCCCATGCTTTTCCTTGTTAGTTTTTCAGGAGGCAAAATCCAGGCAGCTGGTTCCTGTCCTGTGATCACACTGTTGGCTGTGGTTTTTCTCTTGTGTATCTATATGCTGTGCCAGCCAAAATTTACCTACTACTGCTTTCACACAGACCTCATAATCACTTCAACAACACATGCCAAATCTTATTGCATACCTTCTCCATGAAGCGATTTCTCTCCTCTTTCATACCTACCACTGAATTTCAGAAAACAGCTTAGTTAGCTCTGGGGAGGGAAATGCAAAGTTAACTTGCAGATATCAAATTAAATTTTTGAAGCTACTGAAAAGAAGCAAGCATTGACATGGTTTTGATCTCATTTGGAGAACTTGAGTTTAAACACTGATCATTAGATTATCAGTAGTTCAAACAATGGAAGTAAAGATCATGTCTTTAATAAGCTCTCTAATTCAGTTTAATGACTGCTTTTTACCAAATCTAAATTTAGGATTCCACCAGATGTAACTGATTGTTGCTATTAATTGAAGATTTCTTTTCATACTCTTACAGGAAATGCATTCTTCATGTTTTACAATTTTATTAACTGCTAAGTCTTTTGCAGTTAAGTGCAATGACTGTTGGCTATTTATAGAAAGATCCTTTTTTAAAGCAATATGTTTCACCTGTGATTTAATCTCTCTGAATCAGACTTTCAAAAGTAAGTTTTCAGCCTTTTTTATTTGAAAAAAAAAAAGTGATTTTCTTAGTATCTTTAAAATGTTTTCTGTCACTTTATCTCCTTTTATTTTCCTGCATTTGATACCTCTACTTATGCAAGCAACTTTTTTTTTGCTTGACACTAATCATATTAATGCTCATGATGTCCAATAAAGAAGAATTGTTAAAAATGGAATATAGTCCCAAATTAGAACTTATACATTTCAGATCCAAATTCAAATCCTTCTCCAAAACATTCCTCTTTCAGATGTGATAAAGTTCAACTCTCAGATCAATAACACCTACTAAGAAGGTTACACTGCTGATTTATGGATAGAGTCCAGGCTCTGCACAGCTGTGGTTTGGCTACATGGTCAAGAAAGTTAGGTGACAGACACTTTTCCAGAGCAGACATCCATGCTCCGTCAGAAGGAAATGCTTTTCAGTGTGCACTGTGGACTACTGGAAAGGGCGAGCAGGGCAGCCAGACCCTTTGATGTGGCTGTCCAACATCCACACATCAAAGTGTCTGTACTTGCCCATTGCTGAGATTCTCCAATATCCATGGACTGGAGTGCCCATACTTGTCTGGAGACCCCCATAGGAGGTGCAGAGGGTGAACGTAGTTTGTACTGAATGAGGAGTTGCAGTCGTGTTGTCTGCTAACCTGTTTAAAGCTATATGCATGCTTGAGTGGTATGTTGTGGAGAAATGAATTTCTCATCAAGGATTCTTTCCAGGCATGTAGTTTTAGGCCCAAAGCCAGACAGTAGATTTAGGAAAATGCCATCACCAATAGTTCCAGGCATGACAAGATAGCCCCTCTGTCCAAAGTACTTAGCTAGAACTGCTTTGTGATGTTTGCTCTGCAGCGGGCAAGAAAGAGCCCATATCTGTCCTCATGTTATTGCAACCGAGGAAGGTGTAAATAGAAGGGCAGAATGCCCCGTACATGTCCAGAAGAGAAAAGGACAGCCTGAGGTGCTCAGCCTTGTGTCTTGTTCAAGCACTGAAACACATGCCACTGTTATGCTGGTGGGAAGATCATTGAGATATGAGACATGCTGTATGTACTGAGGCTGTGGTGAGGTTAAAAGTGCTGACATAGCGATAAAAGCTCCATGTAAAAATGTTTAGATAGTACACCAGACATTGATGAAAAGTCTAAAGAAGGACTAGATGTCACAACAGTTAATCCTCCTCTCCAGTGTCTGACCTCCGTAAGGCTGGAAGTAAAATAAGTTAAATGAACTCTGCATAATTCCTTGTGGTTATCTGTCATGAAACCACCTCATGATTCAGCACTTGTGTCAGCCCATTTGGGGGAGGCCCTGCTGAGAGAGCAGAGGGCTGTGGCAGACCAGGACCAAGGCGTAACCCACTGGTGACCATTTGTGAGAGGACATTCATGCTACACTTTGTCTTTTTTTCCCTGCTGATGATGTTGGCTGGGTGTTTGAGGACAGAGTCACTCACCATGCTGCAACTTTGAGGGAGAATTTTTCAATTTTTGACAATCACATTGCAGAGGAAAGGGTGTATTATAATTATCAATATCAATAGTAATAAAAGTTTATTAAAGGTCATTAAAATGAAAGGGGATGGCTATAGATCCCGTCACTCTGAATTGACTCCCTCCTCTTGTGTTAATTAGAAAACTCGGATAATGGTTCTATGGGGGAGTGCAGGGGAAATTTAATTACGAAAGTTTAATGGGCCACTATCTACTTCCTGCCAGATTAAAAACTGATGATTTACACTATTTTAGATACTACTGCAGGCTTGCTAACAAAACATGTTGCAGAACAAAGAGTAATGCAAGATTTCACCCAGAATATTTTGCTCATATTTAAAACAAAGATGTAATAAGGCAGACCTGAAAACCAAACAGCTGTGACAGAGCTGTTACCACCAAAACCTGAAAGGAACAATGAGCAGTGTTTATGTGTTAGTTTCTTTATTCTATTATTTATTATAACTAAATGAAGAATATATTTGCATAAGCAGAAATGCCTGGATCCTCAAAATGAAAAAAAAAAAACCCAAAACAAACCCAAACAAAACAAGACAATCCAAATTAGCTATAAGGTCATTTATCAGTTATAAAGAAAGCTGGAAAAGTCACACTGTTCTTTCTTAGAAGTTCTTGGATTGGAATTTGTATTCACAAACACGCAGTCAGGCTCTTCTGTCCACTGTGTTGATCCCATCAAATTCCATGTAATTTTTTAATAAACATACTCAGTGAATGATTATGTAATATTTTTCTCTTAAAACATAGATGTTAGAGTTTAAGCTCATGGTATAAGTGTGAAACAGATGGAATCAATTGGCTTAATGTCCTCAAGTTGACATTCCCTAGACACCCAATTTATGGGCAGTTAGGGCTAGTCAGAACCTCAAAATTATTCACTTTTCGGAGAAAATTGAAATCTAGCACCTGAAATTGGTGGCTATTTTTGAAGCATTAATCAACTCATTAGGAGTGATACCTCAGCAAAACCTGCAAAGTAACTCCATGAATTTTTCTTCAAGTTTGCTGTTCTACCTACTGGTTCCATTTAATGCATAGATTTATTTTTAAATTTAACTCCTTTCCTTAACAAGCTCTATTTTTAGTGAAAACATTGTATCATATTGAAGTGGAATTGACATAGAGATTTCCAGTTGAATTGGTTTTTTTTTTAGAATTAAAACTTCAATGTAAAGGATTTTTCTACCAAAAAAGTGGAGAAAAAAATGTGATGTATCAAATGCTATGTTTTAATAAAAGGGAAGGGAAATCAAAAAAAAAAAAAGGAGGAGAAGAGACAGAATAAGAAACAATGCCCAAAAGCCAAGAATAAAATAAAATTAAAACTCTAATGTACACTGTTCTCTTTTCTGGATAGGTTTTGGTGTCCAAAAGTTGAGAACTCAGCATTATAAAACCAGGGCTGGTTGTCAGTTCTAATTTAGGTAGATGTAGACAGTTTTATACAGCAGCTTTGTGGCCTGGAGCTGTCTGTCTTGCAGTCAGAGGCCCACTGTGTCAGCTGCATGTCCTTGAACATTTCAGGTAGACTGCAGCTCTGGGAATTACCATCCTCCTGGGCTTCAGGTGTGTAAACAAAGTCTACCTTTACTAATTTATTACCAGGTAATGAAGAAATATAAAGGAGGGAAAGAAAAAAAAGAAAGGAAAAAATATGTTTGAACAGCATTGTTCTTCATATTCTTCAAAGACTTTAGGCCACCTGGGTGTACACAGGTTGGGAAATACTCATTTTTCTTTTCCACAGAAACAGGGCTCACCTATCTGCTCTGCAGTTTGGATATCTCCTTGTACCCATCCTTATAGTGCAAAAAAATGTGTTTGTGCAATGGATTCCAGTTAAAGCTAAACACATTTGCACCAACATAGATTCCATACTTCACTGAGCATATTAGCCTTCTGTGTTTTGAAGGTGCAGCTAAATTTGTAAATAGTGTAAAACAAATGATAGGGCACTATGGATGTCTAGATTTCACTTGTCTAGACTTCAGGTTTGCTGAATAGGTATCAAAATTGAGTGGATATTTTCAGAAATATAATTGAGAAAAGCACACATAGGGACATTTGCATGCCTTTAATTTGCAGTGAATGATTCACTGCTAAGCTCTGCAAAGTATTAGTCAGTTCACATCACTGTAACCACCAAACCTCAGGAAAAAATCCTTACTCTTTGAGAAGTTACTTACTTTATTAAGACAGCTGTTACAGCTATAGAGCTTTATTGGTAATTTATATAAAGAGAGACAGAAAATATGTAAGCTGATTTCAAGTGGGGTATTTTTTTTATTGAGATCCTTTATTTGATTAAGATAGCACCATAATTAGTCTCAATGCACTAATAAGCTGGAGGTTTTTTCCAGACACTTAATAAGGACTATTCATTCTCCCAGGGGATTGCAACCTGGAATCTTGCTGAAAGACTGGTGCTACGACAGAGGACAAAGAGAAAAGAGGTGAATTAACTGGGAAAAATGCCAGTTACTGTCTTGATCACATGGGTGACCATATGCTAAATGACATGGTAAAATGAATGGATACACAGTGTGTTCATTTAGTTGCTTTCTTTTGCCTTTTCTTTGTTGTTTGATTGTACACGATACAATTGTTCCACATCGCAGAGTGTCCAGTTTTCTATCCATGTCCACTTTTGTGAGAGTAATGGGAATGTGATTCAGTCTTTGAGTGGCATTTATTTCACTAAAATGAGTGAATGAAAGCCCTACCAAAGTGATACAGAGCTAAGAATTTAAGGCTTCAGCACTTTGAAATGTTATGGGCCAGATCCTCAACTAGAGCAGCTGGTGAAGTAACTTTAAGATCAGTAAAACTCATCAAACAGATGTATGCTAGCAAGAGACCTAACACCTTTATTTGAGGTTGGCTGAAAAAAGAAGCTAGTGATCTTTTCTTGGCAATTCCTGAAAAGCTGGACACTTGCTTGAGCTTCAATGTGGGTACAGCAACCTTTATGCTCTGAGTTGTGTCAGATCTTGGGATATGGATCTGATCCCACAAGATGCTGAAGAAGAGCCGTGTACTGCCAAACATGTTGGGCTCCTCTGGCCAAGTCTGCCCACAGATGTTACACATACTTCCAGGTGGGAAATCGAGTGGAGACTTCCAAGTGGAGAGCTTGGCAATCAAATGCTAAAGTGCTAGGGTGCAGACTCTGTGCTCTTTTTAGCAGAAGAAATCCAGAAATCTGGATCTAGTACCAAAGATGGGAAAAATATCAAACTGTGGCTACATGTCAGTTTTATTGTTATATTCATAAAAACATTTATCCATTTATCTCAATATTTTCAGGAGCCTCTCTAGTCCCCTATAATTTCTCTATTTATGTGCTTCTTTCACAAAAATAATAAGGCAAAATAGTTATCAAAATAAGATTCAGATGTTCGATTTTTCAGCTGGTTCCGTGACAGATGGCAAAGGAAGGGATGAATGCATGGATAAATACAAATATAAGGAATGAATATGAATCTGCTCTGCATTCCAGGAGAGAAAGTAGTTAAAGAAGATGACTCTTGCATAATTCCAGATTATTTAAACTGAAAACTGTGTATGTGAACAACAGCTTTTTGTTATGTGTTTGATAAGTCCAGCCACAAGGGGATTGCAGTCTTAATCATGAAAGCGAGGGCTTCTTACAAGTCAGGCCACAGGATTTTTTTTTCTTTTCATTTTTTTACTGAATATTGATTTTTAACAAACAAGTTACCTAGGCAATTAAACAAGTTAAACAAAAATTATATCGTTTCAGGCAATTATCCACATGTGCACTGACCTCATTTGGGGAAATAAAGCTTTTCACATTTTATTACCCAGAGTGTCAATGAAAAAATATTAAGGTGATATCTCATTAATGGTTTCATTTTCCCAAACATTCTACAAAGTCACTACAATACAATGCCAAGTCAATCTATCCATTTGATCTTTTATAACCTTCAGGGAACATTAATAAAATTCTGACTCAGATATGCCCTCTGTCAGTCTCTTTTTAGGCATAGAGGTGCTTAAATGTCCTTTGCATCCTACTGAATGGGACTTACGTTTAAATTTAAGCACAAATGTCAATACTTTTCTGGACAGAGATGCTTGCTGGAATGAAGGCCTCTGCATCAGAATAAACATAGTGGTTGATAAGAGTGTACACAGAGAATTTTGATTCGGGTTTACACAACCTGTGGTATCATGAGGTTAGAAAATCAAATTGCTAGTGCAATTTAACATGTTCTTGTACCACCGGCTGTGTTCTACTGTTTGCACAATTTCCTTCTTTTTAAGACACTCAACATGTATTATAAAGTATTTCTAAAGATCTTCAAGCATTTCATTCAAGAATTGAGTTTTGTCAGTGAAGGAAAGAGAAAAAGAGCTTTTGCAATTCTCTAGCAAAGGCATTTAGGACTCCCAGAGGAAGACTGGAAAAATCTATCAGCTGTTGTAGAAAGTGCATTACAGTGGAAGGAGCTTAGCATGAAACACATGCAATCAATGATGGGATACTTGAACTTTGCTTCTACAGTTATCTCCTTAGGGATGGTATTCCATAGGTGTTGAACTGCTTTTTCTGAGATCAAGAAGCCACAGAAACAAATGAAAGTGATATTCTTTATTTTATATTTTTTTTAAGCCTCAGTGGAGTGTGGGGGAGCGTGGCAGACTGCTCCCGAACGCTGCGATTCAGAGTCAGCAGGGCAGCTGCAATGGCTCTCTCACTGGACACACGGGTGTTACCAGTTCTTAGGCAGGTAAAAGTTATGCAGGCAGTGGGAACTTTGGGAGTGGGATGTTACCTCTTTTGCAGGAATCTTCTTTTGTTTTGGCATGTTCCTTGTTCCTTTGGTTCATTCATGCAAAGGGGACAATGCCGCTGATAATGGTTGATGTTAAAAAATTAATCTTCCAGCTCTCACTGCACAGGTGTCATAGATCCTTGCTCCCACTAGCAATGCTTTACTGCTTTTTCTCTGTCCTGACAAATCTTGTAGTCTTATCTGTATAGTGTCTTGACTTCCAGAATAGTGGGGAGGGTTATTCAACAGATTTGTACTTAGAAAATTCTCCTGGGAGTCAAAGATACTGTTTTTTAATCTATTTGTAATTGCTTTTTGGATTGGTGACATAATGTTGCCCAAAAGCCATTAAAATAAATAGAAGACCAATCATGATATTTTATTCTGATTTTTCTTTTTTTTTAGTGTTTGGCAGGGGGAAAGTCAAACTTGTAGACTCCACAATCTTTAAAATACCAAATAGTTTTAAATAGCTTGTTAAAACAATCCTCTCTCACAGTGGTCCAATACTAATAAGTTCTATTCTGCATTTGACTGGATGTAGTGCACTTTGAGTCTCATCTGAACAACATTTTCTGAGAGTGAGAAGAACAAGCAGGTTCCTGTCTTTGTTCAGAAGACATCTCATCCAGAGTCACCAGTGCAAATGCATGAGGGGAAGCCAGATCTTCAGCCTCTTCCAGACCTGTTGGCTCTTAACTTACTAGAGTCCAGAAAAGAGTTGCAAAGTATGTGAATATAGCTTTTGATTAAAATTTGGTGTAATAGTTTACTTTTTGTTGACTATTCTTTTCAAGGAAACCTCCTAGCCCCTTTGAACTTCCTATTTTAAGACAGGTCCATCTTTCAGCATAGTCCATTAAGGCAGTTATGCAGAGCAGCAGACTAATGGGACAAGAATCTGTGGCCACATGGAGTACTAAAGACTCCTGTAGCAAGGGCTCACCTTCCTTGGCACTGGCAGAACAGCTCCCCAGCATGGTTTCCTCCGTGGCTTCTCAGTTGCTACTTCACCCCAGCAATGTGTCGCCCCCAAAGCTGCCCATCGCTGCAGGAGAAGCTGCTCTTGCCTTTGTTACCCCAGAAGGGAAGGGCAGAGAGGAGTGGGGATGGAAAGAAAGCAGATCAGGTGCCTGCTGTCCCAAACTCTTCTTCTGGCCAGCAGTGTCACACTGGTCTTGTGCCCAGCACTGATGGAGAGGCAGAGACTAGGAGCCCATCCTGCTGTGCAAGCACCCAGTCTTTTGCCTGTGTACAGCAATCAGCAGGGCTAAGAAGTGTCATGGTTTCAGTATTGGAAGACAGCAAGAAGAAGACAGTGCCTGAGGGACTCACTGAGCTGCTGCCACAAAACAACCTGTGGGTAAACTGATGGAGAAACCTTAACCCTGTGGTGCACAGTGAACTTTTCCACTATAGCTGTTTGTGTGGAATTGGATGCGAGCACCAGTCATGCCATCATGAAGAAAACTTTAGTGAGATGGTTCAGATTAAATGGTATCTTGGAAAAGGGACACGGTTTTCTGTGAGCAAACTGAAGCTTTCTTCTGTTATCTTCTGGTCAGCAAGGGACTTTTCTGCTTGGCAATGCTATTAACATCCTGATCTGTAACTCTGCTGGAGGCAGAACCTGGGAGACAAGAGTTCACTCACCCATGAAGAGGAAGAGCAAGTGTTTGAAAAGAAAACTTTGTAACTGGTGCTGAGGACATGGATCAGATGTTAGATGATGATTTTCTTTCAATATGAAGATATTCTGTAATTGGTACATGTAATGAACGAACAGCTGCCTTCTTAATATCCTCTTCAGGATGTATTAGAGGATCTGTTTAAGATTGTATTAGGATTGATTATTTTTGTATTAATAGGATGATTTAACATACTTTGTGATCTAATATGCTTCTCAGTACTGTGTCTAACTTGTTGATTTGATCCAGCCTGACAGCTGAATTGCTCTCTTCATAGGTTAGTAATTATGACTTTGGTGACATAGAGTGTTTAATGTTATTTTTGTTTAAGTAGCTTAATAAAGGGAATAAAATCAGAGCCAGGCATATTTTTTCAATAAGCAAAATGCGTCTCAGACCTCTGATGACCTGGGTGTAAATCAGCCAATCAACCTAAAAGCTCCCTACCAATAAGCCCTTTGTTGTTTCACAGGAAAAGTATGTGAACTGGAAATTTACTTGAAACCACCACAATAAATGTTTGTTCAGGGAAAATTAAAAGAGGTGAAGCAAGAAGCCTGACATGACTTCAGTTTTGAGGAAAAACCTGTTTGTGTCTAATACATTGCAGAAATTGCTCAAGAACATTTTGTCCTTGTGTAAGGATTGCCCTGTAATGCTGCTAATGTCCTTAGGTTGAGACCTTGGGTTATCTGCTGTGTATGTGCCGATCATGCAAGTTAAAACTGATTTTTTTAAAATGCAGTTTTTATCTCTGTGAGTTCATGACACTTGTTCCTTGAAGCCGGATCTTCTCCTTCCCCTGCATTTTCTTTTCTTTCTCCTTTTGGCATGACTTGCTTCCATTGTGGGCTGAACGTGCTTCCCAGTGGCAGTGAAACCTCCAGATGGCACATTACCAACTCCTCATAAATTAGAACAGGAGAGATGCATAAGGCATTGGAATTCTTTGAGGTTTAGGTTTATAGGGATTACAATAAATTCAGTCAAATGGGGAGGGTCATTATGTACTGGAGGATAAGACAGTGATGCTGAGGGTTTTTTTTCCTTAAAATTCCCATGAGATGATCTCTTGGAGGCTGCAGAAAGAGTTCTGCACTTGGGGGTCTCTGTGATTTCACATATGTAGATCCTGTGGGAAAGGGTATCCACAGCCAGATCAGAAAAAGGAAACCATACTCATAATTTGAGCTCAATTCTGCATGCAAGCCTTGACTGCTCACACTCTGCCAGCTAGCAGCCTCAAAGCCAGATCAGGACAAACCACAACTGTAGTTAGATATGGTAAAAGCTTTCCTTAAACAAGGACTGCAGAACAAGAGCCATTGCAGGCAGGCAGAGCAGCGTATCAGTGCCACATCACACATTCCCTGGCATTGGTGGGCTCAGGATCAGCCTGCCTGATTATGAATTTTCTCCAATTAAGAGACAATTATAGAAAAGCAAAGCTTTGGAAAATGTAAGATGAAATAAAGCACTCTGTTCTGAAGAAAAACAGAAGAATAAAAAGGGCATTCATTATATTTCTTCTTAACCCCCCACTTTGTTTCACTGAGGGTCAGAACATCATTCCTCCTAATCACCTGGTTAGGCCCCCAAATGTATCTCTGTTAAGTGGAATTCTTTGCTAATACTGTCCTGATTAATTAAGAAGCAGTCTTTCCCTTTCACTGTCATCAGTGACCTATCATTCAGTGTCACTATCCTTCACTGTCATTAAGTAGAGTATGCATATGCCGTAATAGGTAAGATGATTTCGGAGACAACTATTGATCCTTTCCCAGTGGTCTATTGCTAGTTAATGAGCATTAGTTTCTTTAATGATGTTTAATGTTGGTGAGTTATTTTTAAGTGATACATGGCCTGACCCTGGAAAGTGCTGAACGCCCTTAACTCCTATTGACTTCTGTGAGAGTTGAGGGCACTCATGAGATCAGCCCATAGGTCTTGCATCTGAAATGGTAGCAGAAGATTCTTTCTGCATTCAGCAGGGGTGAGCACCACTCTATGGCCAGACCATAGTGCAGGTTGTCATAGAAGGGATTTTAAAGTCTCGTTTTCCTTTCTATCAGTGAAATGGACAGCTCTTGAGAGAAGGGACAATTTTTACTCATGACAGACACCAATGTTCTGCCAGCTCTGGCCTTCCTCTAATTTTCTTCCCATACCTGTCACTGTCCTCTAGCTTCTTCCTGTGCCAATGCAGCGGAAGAGGTACCTCTCAAACACATTCACCCCCTTCCTGCTTGCCTTCCCACATTCCCTTTACTTACAAATTAAGTGGACAGGCAGTCTGTCACCATTACCTTAAGTTACTCTAACACTTCTGAATCTCTTCCAGCTGGCTTTAATTTCTATTCTCTGCTAGAACTGCCTTGATTACCAAAAGCTGCCTCTTGGCAAAATCTCAAAGTTAAAGTTTCTTCTCCTCCTCTTTGACCTTACCAGTTTTTTGTGTGAATACTGTTCTGCTCAGAATACTGTTCTGCCTGTGCCTTCCCCATTCCTCTCCTGTTTGCACTGCTATTCATTACTCTATCATCCCTTTTGTGCACATTCCCCCTCTCTTTCCCAAACCTCTGTCCACAGCATTCCATCCTATGACTCCTTCTTCAAATAAACATTTTAAAAATTTAAGGAAAAAGATATTTTCTCTCTCTCTATTTGCATGTACAATTTGCTCCCATAATATTTCACTATTCTGTGTGAGCCTTGTGGCACTTAAGATTCAGTATTAGGGCTTTTTCTTTTTTTCTCTAACATAAAAGTGATGATGTGCTTAAAGCCTTGCACATGAGAATAACATGGTGTTAGGAAAACGAAGGTATTCTACTAGAGAGTATAGAATCTGTTTCCCAGAGATGTGTGCAACACTGATTTCTATCCTTGGGAAATACTGTCACTTTCTGCATGGAAGCATAAGAGTTAATTTTGGTCCTTTTTAAATATATATTTTTTTAAGGTATCGTGAAATGCAAATTATGCTAACTACACCATCTAAGTCTACAGAAAATGTATTGAAGAAGTAGTCCCAAACTGAATGACTAATAACTTTCACAGAAATTCTAAGATAGAGTAGGTACGCCTTGACGTGTGTGCCTGGCAATGAATTTATCAGTTTGGTGGGTAACTTCTAACACAAGAGAAAGAAGAAAAAATACATCCTTGGCAGGCCTGTCTTGAAGAATAAGTATCAGAGGCTGCTCATGTTAGAATTAATCCCCAGGGAAGGAGATCAATGTGCAGATGATGCAATTGTAATAAGAAAATAAGTTGTACAGATACATATCTTTGTCCTGCACAAGCATAATTTATTGTATGGGCATTGTCTGTACACTGGAAGGGGGTGGGGAAATGCAACTCTGCACAGTGTAAGTAATTTTAGAGACATTTTTTCTTCATCTGCATACAATAGGCTGGGTTTTGCCCCTTTATCTGATCAAATTGCTAATTTGGGTTGGGTTTGTTTTGCAAATGAATAAATGTGAAAGTAGAACCGAAGCAAAACCTGGGGAAAAAAAAAAGAATAGGAACCAGTTGGTTTTTTTACTCTGCTCCCAAATTCTTAATTTTCTGGTCAGCAGACATACCCACGGTGCTCCATTGGCCCCACAGCATCCTGTTATGGTTTGGTGTGTCATACTGGAGCACGTGCCCTGGCATGGTCCCAGTGGCCAGCCAGACCAGGTCTCGCTCTGGGTGGCTGCACACTCACTCATCACCAGTTTGTTAAAATAGCTTGAGAAGTGCCCTGTTCCCAGCCATTGTTCTCACTAGTAATGACAGCCCTCCGGATAAAAATGCTGGGCTGATAAGTAACCTCAGCGACTCTGAGGAGGACCACAGTATCAGGATGGTGTCACTTTTGGATCCTGGTTGCTTGCTTTACCACTGGGTGCCACTGAGAGGGGGGTTCGTGCTGGAGAAAGGGTTAACTGGGACTCTCTGTAATGTGTTCCTATTTTCTTTCCCTCCCTTCAGCTCCTTCACAAAATGTTAATCTAATTGTGATAGTATCACTTTGATGACAATATGACAAGACAGACAAATTTGATTTTATTCTCCACAGAGCAAAGCATATGCTGCTTGGGAGACTTTGACAGAGAGAAGGACATAAAACAAATGGAGTTCATGAATATACAATTTTTATTGTACACAGTAGTGACATCCAAACTTCAGAGAATAGGTGGGTGAGACTTATGCTTTACTATTGAGATTAATGGGTACGTAAAAAAGTGCCAACAGAGAGTACTACAGTTTATGTTAAAAATGTCGACGTGGATAAGAATAATTTTCTTCTCAAGATGAATGATGCATTTAATGGCTGTGAGACATTCATGCCCAGTAGCAGTTCCTCAAAAGTAATTTTTTGTTGTTATTGTAAATTATATAATCTTAACTGCAATTATAGCCCTGTTTAGGTAAAGGTCAAGTTAGTACAGTGGATGGTTATAAACTAAGAGGGAAATTGGTAAATTTATTCCCTTGATGAAAGCTTATGAATGATTTTAAGCAAGATAATTTTTTTGTAACTCTATTTCTACTTTAATGTAATATAGCAAGTAAAGACAGCACACATTAACAAAGGGTAAATTAGATTTGTCTAAGTAAACATGTATCTGCAATAGGAGTAGTGTTGCTGTAGTAAGGACAGTCTGAAGGTTAAGCGCTCCATGTAAATGGTATAGATTCATTTTCGTGGAAAGCAAAAGGAGGGACAACCTCTGAAAAATTGCCTTTGATGGAATGCAATCTGTGCTCTCCTGAGCAGCACGCGAGTACTCTGCAACGCATGAAACTGTACCCACCTCTCCATCGTAAGAAATTGGTTAGAGTCCTTTTGCTTTCAAAAGCCTGCCCTTAAACAATGCAATTGTCTTTGCAGCCCCTTCAGGCTGATCACGGTTTTTTGCTAATGTAGAGGCTAAAAAGAAAAGAAAAGAAACAAACAGCAAAACAACTCAAAGAGGGAGAAAGTGCTATGTATGTTAATGAAGGGTGTTTGCTAAACCAGGGCCTGGTAGGAGATTTTGTGCTCATTTCTTCATGTGTTAAAGTAAAACCTGAAAGAGAACAGTTAATGTCCGGAGAAGCTGTTTAAAATGAGAAGGAAGCATTCTCAAGCCAGTGGCATGCTGCTTTTGCTCTGAAAATCCTGCATTAGGCTATTCCATTTTTTTTCCCCCACAGTATTTAAGTGAAGGAAAAGCATCACTATGCATAGTTGCCATTTTTCCTCTGAGAACTTTTTACCTACATGAGCTGCTGCTGATCAATTTATCAAGCTGCTTTAAGTACAACTCAGGGTCGTCTTCACTCCATCAGACCACAGAGATGTTATCTTTTCCCATTTGTTTCCCTCTGAAGACGTATGTATTAGTAAATTAGTGGGGGAAAAAATCCTCTTTCTGTTCCTGTTACATGTCAAAAACCTTCAATTTATTTACATAGAAACATCAGTAATATATATTCTAATAACAAACTAAACATAGTGCTACATGTTGTAGGTTTGGTTTTGGTTTGGATTTTTTTCTTCTTCTTTGACAGATGAACAGCAATGGCTTGTTACTTGAGTTTGCCACCAATTAAAATGCACATTGGATCAGCTCTGGCCTGTCACCTACCATTATTGGGAAAAGTTGGCTGTGGGCCACATTTTAGATCAGCGGGATTTTTTTTTTTACTTGGCTGTAGTGTTTCTCATCTCTGCTTTGTAAACTCCACCTGGTAATTTAGATACTGGGCAGTTATTGCGGCCGCTTTCTGGGGAGTTACCTCACTTAAGCCTCTAATGGATACCCAGCCACTTTTGTTACATGCATTTTAATTGCAGCAGGCAGAAAAGTCTTCTTAATCCGTCCTGTGTACAAAGGCATTATTTGAGCTGATCTGAATCCAGTACGACACCACTGGGTCTGTATAGAGATACATTGATTTTCAGAACTTGTGATAATTTTCTGCTTCTCCCCACCTACCTTCGGGTGCTGTTAATCTTAGCAGTACAAGTAAAACAGCAACATGAAGAGAGATGCAAACTCACAAGCAGCTACAGTGAGTTATTACTCATTTAAAGTTTGAACTTGAACAAGTCCAAAAAGACCATAATCCCGCTGAATAACCAATATGAAGCAATACTAATATCTGGACATGAATATCAACTATTGCTCCAGGTCTGAAACAAAGATGAAATCCAACCAGGGGAAAAAGTCAGAACAAGACTCATTTAAAACCTCACTTTCTTGACTTACTGGCTACAGGGCTGCTCAAAACAGCAAGACCAGAGCCTGTTTATAGGGAAACGGTACCAGTATTTAACAAAATTAAGCATGAAATGAATTGACTCAGAATTCAATGAGAAATGCAATTTACAACTTAGCAAAATGTTTAGATAAAATTTTCTGAAGTGTCCAGTTATTATGTCCTCTTTTGTGAATGAAGCTTCAACTTAAAACTTGCAGAGATGCTGAGGACCCACAGGGCTTGCTAATGTCACCTCTTTGACACTTGTTTTGTGCGGAGGTAAATAGCGATAAGATGGAAGGCAGTAGAAAATAAGGCTCATCGTCATTGCTCATTATTTGTAATTTGTGGAGTGTGACAGTGTGTTCAGCAGTATGCACAGCAGGAATAGAGGTGGGCTTTGCCACCAAGAGTTTGCAGTCTAACATACAGATTCAGATAAGACTGAATATAAAACATATTGTGAAAGATTGAGAACTGTATTTCATAGTGGTTTTTTTCAGTCTCTGTATTTTCAAATTTGGGAAGGATTGATAGGATGCAGATGTGTAGTAAAATCCTGATGTCGCATAGTCTGTTTAGGTGGGACTAGAATGATTAGAAGTTGTTACCAGGAAACCAAAGTATTAAGAAAAATATCTATAATCAAAGGCAAATGTGAAGGTAGATTTATGGGCTCATACTAAGCTGACATTTTTGGTGGGATGAGGTAAACAAAAAGATTCAGTGGAAACAAGATCCAATACATAGGCCTGTGCTGAGTGAGTCAGAATTTTGAAAATAAGGCATAGTCAGAAGTTAATGTGGAGTAAGTACCAAGGAATAAGGAGTTTTGAATATAAAGGGATGTGAGCTGTGTGGTCTTTATCAATTCATGGAGCCCAGGCAAGGCATTTCTTTTTAAAAAGAATGGTTTATTTTATATGGTGCTGGTTTTCCTCGGTTTAGATGCTATATGGTGTATCACTGTAACTATTCTTTAAAAAGAACAAGAAAATGAACAATAATACATGGGTTATTTTTTTCCTCTGAAGTCAGCTAAGAATATAACCTTCCTGAAAATTGCATAATTAATGAAAACAAAATCCAACAATGTAAATATTTCACTCACAGCTTTGTTGCTTCTTGTGAACTTTGGCACACACAAGCCCATGCATACACACAACAAAATCAGCTAGAAGTATGAGCAAACTTAGCTCTGCCTAGAAAATAAAATGCACCATAAATATGGGGGCAGTGTGTGATAGTTCACTGCTTTGAGCTAGATCAGCCTGGGGATAGTGCTAATTTATATTCTTAACGCTTACATGGGGTTTTACTGTACTTCAGTGTTAATAAAAGTGGCTAATTAACTGAAACACCCCCAATATTGATGGTATACTGTAAATGTCATCTCTGAAATACACAGCATGTTCTTAAAGCAACACATTCCCGAAATCACCAGCGGCCCCTGGATTTGTTCCGGGGGGAGCACCCTATTGTGTTGAGCTCCAAAGCTGCAGTTCTGCCGCTCTTCCTCCACCAGTCACAATAAAATTTCCGTGGGAAAATTTGCAGAAGGCCAGCATAACTCATTGTTTCACTTGCATAGTAATTAACAACTCAAACAGCAGTAAGGCAGCCGCCTATTCCTCTTGGCTGAATGTTAAGCTTGACCTACCCTCCCCTCTCCCCTCAGTTCACAACTCCTCTCATCTTCCAAAATTATGTGAGAAATGATTTTTCATGCTATTTGCATGTTTTAGAGCATCCATCATTATCATGTTCACTGACAGCTTTATACTTCAGCTGTGACAGAGCTTGAAAAATGCTAGTCCTATCAATCAACATATTGTGGGTTTCCAAAATGAGATCTTCTGCAGCTGACATTTTCTTTGCTTTTTCTTTTATTCTCTTTGGCAACAATCTATGGCTTACTTTTGCTTTTCATTTAATTGCACAATGTCTATAGATTTTATAACACTACATTACAGTGAAATACTTCTGACCTGCTTCAGATTATTTGATTGAATTACTTCACCATAAATCTTATCTATTTTCATCACAAATACTGACCTCGAAGTTATTTTAGTAACTCTCCTATTTCCACCGTGCTCAGCTTCACCTGCCTACGTTATTTATGCACATTAATTTCACTATCACCTCTCAGTCTGAGGTAATAAAATAGAGTTTACCCAAAATTTCACTAATATTTGATTCCAGTTAATAATGCTAAGTAGAAGTAACATTAAACTCAACATATCCGTACCCAATATGTGAGTATTTCCTAAAACTGGTGTTTTGGTTGGATTTGGGTTTTTTTTCATTATTTAAGTTTCTAAAGTCAATTTTTAAATGCTTGTTTGCCAGTGATGACACTAGCTATTAAAACTTTGATGCATCTGAAGACCTGCAATGTGTTTATATCAATTTTCCTCTCTTCTTTCTTCATCAGCGAACAAAAGAAAAGTCTGTTTTGTTAGCTAACATGGTCTTCTAGTAATATACTAAAAGATTAGCTTCTTATTTTACTTTTTAAATGTTCCACTAGGCTAACTTCTCAATACATAACATAACATAGCTTCGGGAATAACCCAGAAAGAGCAATTGAGATGCAAGAAAACCATGGAGGGGAAAAAAAAAATCAACCCCAGTGATGAAGTTTTAGTGTTGGAAGTTAGTTGGTTCAATATTAGAGGTCAACTGCACTTAGCAAAATCCACCCTGGGTGAAAACTGGGAAAATTGGCAGAAATTTTATTTATGAAAATAGTAAAAAGATTTAGTCATACTGCAAGAATAAATCCGGAAACCTTCTCCATGAAGTTTTGTTTGGGAGCTATGGCTGTATTCTTGTTTATGTCTGAGAATCTTCCTGAGTCAAGACTTGTAACTGCTGCAAGATATCACATTTGCCAAAGAAGACATAAACAGGAAATTAAAATATGCCGGAAGGCAAACCTGATAGTGTTTCATTCCTGATTTACTTTGTATTGCCACGTTGGAAGATATAGGCTGACCATACTAAGTCCAATGAAAGTTTTTCCACAGGTTTAAGACAAGGCCAAGGCTTCCCCCGATGAAATTGTTCAGCAGTCTGAACAGCTGCACAGAGTAAGATCTTCCAGAGCTAAACACAGACTAGGAGGATACAGATGACTTTGAGGCTAACTTTTGGGATAAAGAAGCTGTCCTCTCCAGTCACACAGCTGTCAGGATGCAGCCAAAACTCAAAAGCTTTGTTTGTTGCAGAGTTTTCTAGGTGGTGATTTTAATTAGGGATTTAGTATGGAGTTATAAAAACATTTTGTTGGCAGGCAAGATTAGCCTTGTTTGCTGATGTCATTGTGGAAATATGCAAAGGACTAAATCCCAAAGATTTCCTTCAGGGTTCAGAAAGCTAAGAAACCTGTGAAGTTTATGGCAAAAATAGGCAATGCCACAGTCTCCATGCTGGGACAGGGTAAGGGTTGTGGAGCTAAAGCCTCTGGCCAAAAAAATCCTCTCCAACCCCAGGTCCCCTCAGGCTCTCAGGGTATCACTTCATCTGCTATGGAATAGGGTCAAGCACCAGGTGAAACCACAATATTAGAACATGTTTATTGTTCTCCAGTAGGTTTTATAATCAGAGGACAGAAAAGGTGAGTAAGATGCAAGAGCAACAGAGCAATTAGTCTTCTGCCTGCAGTTGATGCAGGTTTCACAGAAGTACTGAACAATTGATTCAGTGTAATGCTGAATTTTAATCAAATGGGAGAATAAGCCAACTTTTAATCAAGATTTTCCATAATGGATTATTTCACTAATTGAATGAGTTCAGCAGACAAACAAATACAGCCTAGTGCTCAATGGCATTCTTCAAATATTGGTAAACTTTCAATCTCAAATCCAAGTGAAATGCTTTGGAATAAAACCTCTAAAGAACACAGCTGAAGGTTACATTCATCTTCTTAAAATAATTCTGGCAATGCAGGGGACACCGTCACCAAATTAATTTATATTTCAACCAATTATGTCTACTAAAAATTACAATAAGAATACCAATCCTAAAGGTCAGTTATAGATCTAAATATGAAGCTAGTTACCTTCTTTCTTTTCTTTTTTTTTTATTATTATTTTTAATATAAAAGATAGAATGATTCAGAGAAATAATTTAGGGAAATGTGAAAAGGACTCTCAGTAAAAGTGGAAAAACTTGAAATCCAGAGATTTTAAAAAATTGAAAGAAACAAAGCCCCTGACTGTGTTTAGGTAAACTAGTGTTTTTTAGAAAATACAGAAAAACATTTTATTTTAAACCAATTGGAAATATCCTTGTAATGATGCCTGACAAGTATCAGCATAGTTGTTTTGGATTGGCACATTACTCTTAAGAGAGAAAAAAATGTATTGTTAGTGCAGGTGATAAGATTGTCTTTTAATTGTGTTACCCAAAGGATTGGTAAACTTTAAAAGAAAGTAGGAAAAGTTGAAATAAAGTCTGGGAATTCTTACTCTCTATGTAAGTGAAGAGGGATTCTGAAGGGAAAAAGGTTTTATTTAGCAGTCTTTATGTTGATTTTGTCCAACTGTGTCTTTTATTCTAGAGGATTATAAATGGCATTTTAAAAAAGCCTGTTTGGAAATTGCTCATAAAAGTGCTTCTGCTTTGAGGAGCAACTTGATGTTTTTTTAGGAGATTTGTCCAACAAAAGTGAGCCATCAGGCCAAAGCTGGTCCAGGGTGATGGCTCCAAAAACAAACATGCTTGTTGGTTTAGTCTGGTGGTGGGAAGGACATTCCCTATTCAGCTGCAGAGCCCTTTTTGTCATACCCAATTTTTCTTTGACGGTCACTTATTTCCTACATACAATTCTTGACCTAAATGTTTTAAATCTAAGGAATGAGGGTTTTTTTCCAGCTGTTTGGAGAAAATTCTGTAAAATATTAAAGCCAGAGTGTACTAGTACCTGGCTCTTTCTGCTTATAAAGCACCACGCTATCTTCTGAATGTTTTTATTTTAAAACCTGCAGTAGCTAATAGTGTACACTATGAAATGCACCTCACCTTTATCAGAAATTGAATCCTATTTCTGAGTTCCTGCTTCCCTTTGATATGTTAATAGCACTAAAGAACCCGTGCCAAACTTGTGCTGTTGTATTTTAGTAAATATTAATATTTGATCAGCGTTCTTTTTTCTGTCTCCCTATTCTCGTAACAGTTACAAATGAAGCAGGGCTGTATGAACAAATAAAGAATGCCACACAGTTTTGAGGATTTCTCTGATTGCTTCATCCTGTACAACCTGATGTTCAGCTGGATACCTGTCAGTGACACTTGGTTATCACTAAATTATGCCCCCGATAAGTAACTAAGGGTGTAGAGACTGATTAGGGATAAAAGCTATGGTTGAATCACTAAATGATGTAAAATTGGTATAGAAAAGGTACATTTATATTTTAATTGGTGGGTAAAGCTAATTCTCATTTAAGTAAATATGCCAATTGTCACCTGAGTAAATAGATCTTTCCTCCAGAATACGTTAGAAGTAATTAACTTTTGATGTAATCATGAATGCACTTGATGGTATGAAACAAACTCTGCCCTTAAATATACACAGATTTTGCAACTTTAGTTAGGGACATGACTATATTTGGAGAACAATATTAATTGAATTTAACTTGAAACTGACATCAGACCACAAACTTAATTATCAATACTCAAAATTTTGCTTAGGACTTTAAAGAAAAGTTTTATTTAATGGTCTGCTTGTAACTGAAATCAAGACAAAACTTTTCTGCATAAACACAAATGATAATTCAGAACTGATATAATCCCAAGCATTACCATGTGTATACTGTGTTTTTTATTTACTACCAGGTAGATACTGCTGCCAAGCACTACAGCAAATGCAATTATTTGAATTGAAAGGACAACCGCTCTCTGAACTCTGCAGTTAATATAAAACTATCTATGGGTATTAAATAATTATATTTCATGAAAAAATATCAAAATAATTACAAATTATAGTTCCAGATTCCTGCAGACTCCTGTAAGCGTATTCACTCATAGGTTAGTGGATGAACTGAGGACAACTGTGCAAAGATTAAAAAAAAAGGGGGAAGAAAAAAAGATAAAAAATACTGAACAACTATTGTATTGTTTGGGGCAAAAAATACCAGATGTGTATAAGGAACAGTCTAGTCCTTTATTGCAAAATGTCTGTAGTTTAACATTCTACCTGTGGCATTAGCTATAAAAAGGATACTTTTAAACCCCTAAGTAAGTAGGATAATAGTATCCTAAATCTAATAAAATGTGACATCAGATATCAGAAAATATGATTTTCTGCCAACCAGGCTGGTAAGCTACTTTATGTGACACTTTTCAAAAAGAGAACATTCTTCCTGTGTCTCTTAACATTGTGTCTGAGGGGGAAAACTGCCAGTTAGGGGACATGTGTGACGATGAAGAGACCCTCTGTGCAGCTGACATGTTGTCCACTCATGTATGGCTGCATGTCACCTCATTTTCGCTGTTGTAGGACCTGGGGCAAGTATTTGATGCAATACTGGCTTTTTTCCTTCTCACTCAATATTTATTTTGTCTTGCTGTTTCCAAAGCTCTGTAAAACTGCTTTGATAGGGAGGTGGGGTTTTTTCCTTCTCTTTTTATCTTTTGTTTGTTTGCTTGTTTGTTTTGTTTCCCTAATACCTTTCGAAGAGACTGAATATATAAGATGCTTCCAACTCCTGGGAGATGAGAGATGTTGGTATCTCATAAGTGATGCTCAGTACCTCACTGGATTTTTAAGTGAATCTGTTTAATTTCTCTCCAATGTATAAGACAGGAAACTAATGGCAAGATGTTGGGCTTTCTGGGAGTCAAAAGAAGCACGAACTGAGTGTGAGGAATATATGGTCTCTGGGATGTAGCCATTTCCCATCAACATGCACAGGTCCCCTTGCAAAAAGGAAATTTCAGAGGATCAGAAGCAGATTTCAGAGTCCCTTTTCCTTCTCGTGTCCCTCACACATCTACCCATGCTGGGATACTTGGTGGAGGGAAAGTAATTACAGTATTTCTCAATAAGCCCATACCAACCTCCCTTACTTGAGGTGCTGGTGGGTGAAGGGCACAACTGAGAGGACTGACCTGGGGCTGAAATAAGCCAAACAAGCTTAACTCGCTGGTGTGAGGATACATGTGATCCCTTTTCTGCCTCCAGTCCTGGCTATCCAAACAGCAGGAACAAAATATCTCTACACCACAACCTGCTGTGCATACGCTTATCTTCATAAAACCTCAATGTAAATTTAGCTGGGTTTTCTTGCTAATCTGCAGCTATTGTCCCACACTCCATGTTCATAAGTCATTCTGAGCCCTGAAGAGAAGAAATGAATGTGTAATCATCACCTGTGGGGTATTATTATTTTTTATTTTTCCTGTTAAATTGACAACAGAAGTAGCAATTGAACCAAGGTCCTTTTGGTAGCTTTAGTTTACTCCACCATAACTGTGCCAGACCAAGACACAGGAAAGTAACGATCACTTAACAGTTGTAACTTTCTTGTGTCTCCTTTGGTTGTACCATAAAAACCTGCTCCCCTGAAACAGAGCTGAGCTGGCAAGGGAAGGAAGCAGGAAAGGAGGCTTGTGAATTGTTTGGTCCTGAACACGGTCTGAAATGACCAAAGTCACACAATCTTTGCTGAAAGAATATATATGGTTTGAGATACGTACATAATAGAAGGCCCACAAATTCATTGTGAAAGAATCACATAGACCATATATCAGATCTGCTAATAGTAGCACCAGTAGTCAAGACAACTCATTTTAAGAAGCTCTTGACTGTTGCCATCAAGATATTACTTGTGCAGTCAGGATGGGTTCATTGTATGGGAAGAAATGCAGATCCATGAGGAATTACTGTTCTCATTCACTCATGACCATTTCACCTGCACTCAGCCCATTAGGCCGCTGGTTTTACAACTCCTGGACATTTACACAGCTTTGGACATGTTACATTACATGCAAATGCAAAATGTTGGGTTTTTTTTTTCCATAGAAAAATGAGAAATGCCCCTTTAGCGCATTATTTGTTAGAAGACATTGGAAGAAGTACTCTTAGGTAAAGACTTACAGTCTGGATTCATCCAGATAAGTGTGGGAAAATAGAGCTGAAACTTTATTTTAAAACTTCATAAAGTATTTGCTGGGTCACTTATCCATTGTATTTGTTAAGAAAACCTGATGTTATTATGAGGTATAAAGATTTTATTGTCAGTCATGGCAAATGACCCCCTCTCCATTTTAGTCATATGGAATATTCTGCAAGTACTTGCAATGAATTTTGAAGCCTTAACTAACCTTATTATAAGAATGCTTTCATAATTGTAAGTCCACTGAAGATTTCCCACAGTAATAAATACTTCCCACCCCATAATGATCACTTTTTATGCTTAACATGCCCTAATATTTACCTTCTATTCATATGTTTGACAGACTTGGCCATTTAACTGAATGGCATAGCGTTATACAAAAATAATGTGGGGGTTTTTTTTAAGGGTTGGAAGAAATCTTGTCCTCTTCCATGAGAGTTTGTAGAAAGATGTATGCTGTAATTGCAGGCTGTGAGCCCACACTATATGGGGCAGAAGGAAAGGCAGTTGTGGTTCTCATGGTTCTGTCAGAATTTAGGGCTCACAATTCCCCCTGCACCAGAGCCAGTGCAACCAAAGGAGCCTCCCATTGCTATGCTCAGAAGCCTGAGCAAAAGATTTTTTTTTCAACGAATAATTTTCCCATCATAAAACACCTTTGCAACACTGAAGTGGCACAAGTGGGGCACACAGGTGACAGCACCCAGTTGACACACTTTGAAGCTGTCATTTGTTATCTGTAGTGAAGCTACAGGCACGATCCATGCAGAAGGCTGGGTGGACGTCCTTGAAGGTCCAAATGATATAATACTGAGATAAAGAACATATTTACATGTTGGGTTGGTTTTGTGGTCTGTTTTTTTTTCCTTTTCTTTCCTTCAATGATTTTTCAGAGGCAGTAGTTTCACTTAGTGCAAAACCATGCAGGATTTCCTAATCTTCATTTTTTTCCCATGGCTGTGTCAGTTAAGTAGGTTTATATCAAACTTGCTGGGAGCGGCAGTTTCTGCCATGAGGAAAACGTCGTGTAGCCCCACCATCAGCCCTGTGGTCAGCCAACAATGGCCTCTGTGGCAGTACGGATGTGACAAAGAAGGGCTGTGCTTTGACTTCACAAGCTTCAGTTGTTTCCTGCCATCTCTATTAGAAATTAGCATTTTTCGTTTTATGACCATTTTAATTATAGTTTCCCTATCTCAGTTCTACTAAATATGAATGAAGCAGGTGAAGTGTAGCCCAGTTGGAGCATTATACTGTTTAGTGCTGGTTACTATCTTTAGCAGAGGAGCTGGAATTCATTCTCATCTCATTTGCTGAGCGCTCTATCATTAAAGTGTCATTGAGAACTGACACCACTTAATTTTAGCAGCTTTCAATTCTCGTTTGCAGCAAGAATAGCTTTAAATGGAGAGGAGTGCAAATTACAGAGAGAGGGATATTTTTACACCACACTCAGCATTTTATCAAACAAAGCAGCCTCACGGGGAATAGGGGACAATACATTATAAAACCAAACTCTCCTCTGATGCTGGTAAATGGGTATTTAATCTTCCTACTGCAGGCATCCACTCTGATGAGTCTGTAATGAATATACTGCCTGGGACATTATCTGAGCTGTTGTGTTTTCCTATTCCCCAAAATATCCTTTAGTTTTTATTTCGGGTGTGGTCAAAGAATAACCTGGGGACCTCGGCTGTTCCCTGCAGACTACCGAGGAATCTGTACCTTGTTGCCAGCAAACCAGTTCGGGACATATTTTCCCTTCTCCTATTCATCGCATAATTGCTTTTTCCTTCCAGTGCAGTTTGAACCCTTAGGGGGTTAAGAAAATCACTTACTTGGGATTGGTGGCAAATTTTAACCCTTTCAACTTGGCTTCCCTGCTTAATTGCATGTAAAATATCCTCTTGCACTACATTGTGAGTTACTGCCTTTCTGTTGGAAATCTGGCAATTAATAGATGCTACATTTGCCTGTGTTATCTGTTGCCTTTTCTTATCGCCTATATATGTGAAATCTCAAATTTCTAGCTCCCAAATGAGATCATTTTCTTGGAGTCAAGGCACATTTGGAATAGGAAGGTGGATCATAACAATTAATTCTGATGCCAGGAATATGGATAAATACCTTTTCTTTTTGTTCTTCCATGGAATGTTAGTTTTAGGTAGAGAAAAACAAGTAGTTGTCCATAACAATATCACCTTAAGGTATTAGGCATCTACAGTTCTGTAGAAAGTCAGCTCTCTGAAGTCTGAGTTCAAAAACCCAGATGGTGTAAGGATTCACACAGAAATTAGGGTCCCTGTCAACCCCCACTCAAACCTGTGGGGATGCTACTTGATTGAATTATAAGTATTATACTCCAGTTTGATTAAACTTCTTTTTAAAAACACTGATGATTTTATTAATATGTATTCCTGATTGTTTCACTGCAGGAAGTATTAAGAGTAATTGTATGCTCAGAATGGCTCCATGCAGGGATATATGAGACCCTGTGAGGACTTTTGCCCTCCAGGTATTTACGTCTCTCTCACCATTAAGTTCATTTCAACACAGTTTTTGCCTAAGAGTTTTTTTGGTGTTTGTTGTTTATTATGTGGCTTTCCTCATCTCCTACCTGCTCAGGTTCCTGGTCGACTTGCATGATGGTTGCTCACAGCTATTAATTCGACTGCCAGAGCATACAAGTGTCACATCGTACACTTGGGGGGAAGGTCCTGGAGACAGGTGCTGCTGTGTGACTGCAGCCTATTTCCCTTTGGGAGAGAAAGAGGGGAAGAGGAGAAAAGCGCCCACTGAGTGTCCCGTGACCCAGATGGTGCCAGAGTGGGAAGGTGATGGGTGGATAAGCTGTGAGGCAGCATGCAGCTGAGTAATGAAATGATGATTTAAAACGGGGGGAATCTGAAAGGCCAGCCAGGGATTGATGCTGCAATTAATTCTCCTAGTCTGTTGTTTCATTGGGCTAGTGCATTTTGACTTGATAACTTGATGGAGCATGCTGCGGGTGAAATGAACTTGAGGGATGTTGAGCATCCGAGTTCAAAGGACTTTCTACTGTCCACTGTTAATTTCTCATCAAACTAACAGGGAAAATCTTAATTCTGGGTCACACCTTCCTACAAAGCTAAAGGAAGATCATGACTCAAGCTTTGATTAGAGTCTTTTCACTTTCAGAAATATTTATTTCAACCAACTTCACTTTTCCCGAGTTGTTTGGTTTGCGTGTTTTGTTTGCTTGTTTTGTTTTTAAGTATTTAAATTATTTGCAGTCATTGCAATCTTCAGGATTTTGCTCTTAGTATAATGTATTTCTGCCTAGAGAGTTTCATTGTCAGACTTTTCTCTGACATAATTTTTTGTCCCCTTGAGCTTGCATTTGACACTAGCTCAAATAGCATTGCTGCATCTCTCCTCCTCAGTCCCTTCAGAGTTTCATGTATCTCATTGAAGTCCCTCATAAGATCCTCTTTTCCAAACAATGCAGACCTACTTTTTCTAACCTTTCAGAATGTATAAGACCCTTGGGTCCTTGTATCATTCTGGATGCCCTTAGCTTTGCCTTCTTCCATTTTTATGATAGTTTTATTATTAAAAAAACCACCCGAAGACCATACACTCCAAATGTGTGACCTCATTTTTTCCCCTTTATAAATTTCTCTTGTTTAGATAGCATTTGTTAGATTATTATTGTTGTTGTTGCTGTTATTGTTATTATTAAATTATGTTTTGGTTTGCATTTTTTTAAGTACTCATAGACAGGCTGAATTTGGTCTTCATGGTGCTTAATTCTTAGTTTCATAATGTATCCTCTGACTTGCACAGATTTCTCCTATTTTGTTCTGCTATAACTAAAATCAGATTCAGGTTTCTGCAAAACTGCAATGGCACTTTGGATCCTTATGTCTCTGTGTTTCTTTTTAACATGTCACATTTGAATTTTGTCCCAGCAAAAGTCTTTTTATTAGAAAGCAATTTTACACAAATTGCAAAAGCAGGGACAAGTTTTAGGGGCTTGGTGTGGCATGAAAGTCACCACTTTATACTTCTTTGCAAAGTATGTAAAGGTCTAAAATAGCTTAAATTGTTGCCACCAGGAGAACCGGTGTTGGTACTTGTGAACATAGCTGTGAAGTGGAAGGAAGATGTCTTGATTTTGTTGAGATTGCTGTCAGCAGCAAAATCACCCAAACCTTGTGCATTCAGCCTTTGTTTTTGCTGTGACAGCACAAAGCAGGATTGAAGAGACACTTGGCCATGGACGAGGTACAATTTCAGACTAGCTTGAACAGCAGACAGAGTCATAACTTAGGCCATCAGAGTATATTTTACAGAAGAAAGAAATGCTGGCTTTTCACTACAAAATGTTAGCAAAATCCAAGACAAACGAAAATAAAAATGTACAGGTGTTTTTGATGGATAAAAGAGACTAAACTTGAAACTCAACTTCAGTTTAAAACCTATGTCTAAAAAGTTCATATCTACTACAAGAGTATTATTTTCTTCTCAAGTGTTTGGAGTAAGTTTGTTAATATGAATACATCTGAGAAAGATCATACAGAAAAAAAACCCTTTGAAATGTGTGAGCTGCTTCGTTGTCAGTGTAGGAGGAGAGGGTCAAATGTCAGAGAGAGTCAAGCTTCCAATATATTTTCCCCATCTATGAGACATTCAGTATGACATATTTTATTTAAAGTCTGATTTACCCTTTCCCTTGTATTTTGAGTCATTTTCTTGCCCAATGGCATTACAGCATGGGAAATTCTGTAGAAGATCACAGAATCACAGAATCACAGAATCTTAGGGGTTGGAAGGGACCTCAGGAGATCATTGGGTCCAACCCCCCTACCAAAGCAGGCTCCCTGTCTCATATTACATAGATAGGCGTCCAGACGAGACTTGAATATCTCCAGAGAAGGAGACTCCACCACCTCCCTGGGCAGCCTATTCCACTGCTCCGTCACCCTCACTGTGAAAAAGTTCTTCTGCATGTTGGTGCGGAACTTCCTATGCTCCAGCTTACAGCCATTGCCCCTAGTCCTGTCCCCACAGACCACTGAAAAGGGGCTGGCCAATTCCCCCTGCAACCCATGCCTAAGATATTTATAAACATTAATTAGGTCCCCCCTAAGTCTTCTTTTTTCCAGGCTGAACAGACCCAACTCACTCAGCCTTTCCTCATAAGGGAGATGTTCCAGACACCTAATCAACTTTGTCGCCCTTCTCTGGACTCTCTCCAGAAGGTCCCTGTCTTTTTTATACCAGGGAGCCCAGAACTGGACACAATATTCCAGGTGGGGCCTGACCAATGCAGAGTAGAGGGGGAGGATCACTTCCTTCGACCTGCTGGACACACTCTTCCTGATGCATCCCAGGATCCCATTGGCTCTCTTGGCCACCAGGGCACATTGCTGGCTCATGGCCAACCTGTCATCAACCAGGACCCCCAGGTCCTTCTCCACAGAGCTCTTTTTCAACACGTCATTCCCCAGCCTGTACTGATACAGTTGGTTATTCCTCCCCAGGTGCAAGACTTTACACTTGCACTTGTTGAATCTCATCTAGTTTCTCCCTGCCCAGCTCTCCAGTCTGTCCAGGTCTCACTGAATGGCAGCACAGTGTTCCTGCGTGTCAGCCACTCCTCCCAGCTTTGTATCATCGGCGTACTTGCTGAGGGTGGATGCTGTTCCCTCATCAAGGTCGTCAATGAAGATATGAAACAGGACTGGACCCAACACCGAGCCCTGTGGAACACCACTAGTCACAGGCCTCCATTCAGATTCTACTCCACTGATCACGACCCTTTGAGCCCGTTCTGACAGCCAGTTCTCAACCCACCTCACTGTCCACATGCTAACTTGACTGCAATTACTAGCAGGTTGTTCATCAAATGGTAAATTCTGATACTTTTCAAACATTTAAAACAACAGATTTTCAAACTGAAAGATTTAAAGGAATAGACATGAAAGCCAATATAGCCAAGAAGACTGAATAGAAGTTTTTCTATCTTTCTCTCAGGACTAAGAGCAAGAGAGCAACTTTTTCAGGGTACATGATTTACTCACTTCTGAGGCATCCTTATTTCTCTTTACATCCATAACTTTAAAATAAATAAGGCTACTGAAAGGTGCAGAACAGATCC
>JAKCOX010000001.1:26554736-26626564 GCA_022605575.1 Laterallus jamaicensis coturniculus
AGGACTAGGTTTCCTGCCATTTCTGAACTTGCTTTCATGCTGAATGTGCGACAGTACTTTTCGAAAAGGTTGGATAGCCAAAATTTTCCCCTAACTGTTTCTGCACAGAATAGAAGAGGAACTTAATGCTCCGAATTTAGACAATACTTAGATGGATGAAAGACCATAAACAGATATAATAAACATGCCCTCCCATAAAGTGCTGTGCCATGAGGTAATTGCAGCAGAGAATAAGGGAAAAGTCAAATTCCTTTTACACTGATGTAAATCCACTTTAACTGTCATATTCAAAAATGCAAATGAGGTATTACCTTCATTTACCAAGGAAACCTATTCCTGGTAATTTTTCAAAAACTGTCTAGAAGATTTAAAAACCTCTACCTAATTTCCCGTATTGATGTAAGAAACTCCAAAGTTTCAAAATCTTGTTGAAAAGATGTAAAACTTAAGGTGTTTATAAAGAGACTTTTCAAAATATAACCTTCCTAGCTGTTTTCTTGTGTTTCATTCAAGATAAAGACTTTCAATTGCCTGTCCTTAACAACTTCTAGTATATTATCTGCCTGTTTCATCTGCTGAGGATATTCTTACATTTGATATGGCAATGAAAACTTTAAGGTTTTAACCACTTGTAGAGCTGCTCTCTTTATTAAATACATCAGCATCATTTCATGGTTTTATTATATGTCAACATATATTCTTACATACACAGAACCCTACTGCTGCCTCCTAACATCAGTGAAAGAATTTGACTGTTTTCTTCTGTTCATTCAGGACAGAGTGAGAGGCAAGGCAAACCAAAATCTTACCTTTGAACAGATTCAAACGTCATGCACATTTGCTATTCAATGTAAGTCCCATGGTTCTTCCCTTTCTTTCAAATTAGTACAGCCTTTTTCTGGTATTCAATTCTGCTCAGATTTAGGTGTTTGGAGTTTGCCTGATCCATTTCTATTATGAAGCACCCTATAATATTCAAGAGCCAAAGTAAGTTTTATAAGGTTATAATGCCAATTTTTTACTTACTGAAATAACAGGGCAGTTTTTTCAGTGATATTGTTGCCTTTTATCAGCATGTTCCAGGCTGATTCAGAAAACTGGATGACTGCCTTGCCTTGCCTTCCTTTTATGCGCAGATGAAAGCTGTACAATTAAAGTGTTAAGCTACCTTTACATTATAGCACTCACCTGAAGTCTGAATCACAGGTGCACAAAGACAGGTGAGTGTCTCTTTATATACACTCACACATGTACATGTAATTATTTACATGCTAGTCCTTGGTATTTCCTCTGTGTCACTTCATATTCTGTGAAGACACACGCGAAAATAGGGTTTTTGTCATAACTGCATAAAGCCATTAAGTTCAACCTGAAATAACCTAAACGATTCTCAGAAGCTTATCAGTCAAATTCTTTAAAATTCATTAAATTTGTTAAACGGTTACAGCTGGAAAAATAAACAGTAAAGCAAAACTTAAAACAAAACAAAACAAACCCCAAACTTGTAACATTTTGTTTTCATCTTAGAGAACAGATGCCATCCTTTTCTTCTGAAACAGACATTTAATTTAGAAGTATTTTTATGGAGTGATTAAAAAACAGAAGTAAAGTAATTCCATGTCACACAAAAGACAAACTATGTGTGACTGCCATACTAGGACAAGAGTCTGTTAACCACTCTGTTATTATGTGTGAATATTTAGTCTTTGTCAAAAAGTTGCTGTTAGACACAACAATCTGAGTGGGCAATAGCCTACTTCACTTTCCAAATTTTAAAAAAAGCTAATCTTCCTTGTCATATACTCCTTTAAGCCTATTTTTTCTACCATTCCAGTACAGCCAGCTTCCTTATGACCGAGAATGACAGGAGCATCTGCAGGAGAAGAAAAATCATACATCTAGCTATCACCATGCACCCGCAGCCTGGCAGGATACAGCAATGTGTATTCCAGGCCCAAGGCTTCCATTTTCATTTCAACTGTTCCAAGCATTGTCCAGTGAAAGAAAGCAACAGGACTTAAGGGAGTTTTATTTATATTACATTGAATTAACAGGATTTTTTACAATCTTCATGTTTTCAAACCTGCAATTCATCACCAGATTTTTTGTATCTGTTTATTATAGCCTGAATATTCCCGAAGTTGTGAGAGCTGTTAGTTATACCTTGTTGATGAAATATTTAGTTTGCATCATGGTAGGATAGATTTTTATAACAATCTGAAAACCTACCTCGTCAACTTTATATTTCATTGTTCAAATTTCCCCCCATCCAAAATGATATTGTGGATTGGGAGAAATGATTAAAGCATTTAAATTTTCTTACAAAAATATGTGGCTTCTTTTCACTACAAACTTAATTCCAATAAAACAAAGACCAGCTTCTTGGGATCACCGAGATATTACTTTTCCAGTATTTTAGATTTTGTATGCACTTTACATTTAATTTACACATGAAAGATTTTTAAATGTACAGGGAAACAATGGATTAATCTCTCTCTGTCAATCCATATTTTGTGGAAAAAGAATTATTTCACTTGTGAATTCTTTTTTGCAAGAAAACTCTGGTTGTTCAGCACAGACTAAAGCTTAAGCTGTTTTATCAAATTACTAGTCAGCATTATGGAATTATAAATCAATTAACATAATAAAGACAATTTCTAGATCTGAAATAAAATGTTGATTTCATGACTAATTGGTTGAATCATAATTCAGATACCATGAATATGTTAGCAAATCTGTGACTTTGACAGACGCCTTTCCAGTCTGTATTTCATGAAAGCTTTGAAAGAATTTAAACAGTTTCATAAAAACAGATGACATTTCTTCTGTTTGAATTGATTCATGATGATAGTCATTCATTTACCCTCAAAAAAATCCATATTTTTCATAAGTATTGTTATAATATATGACTTACCCGCTTGGTTTCACATTCCTAAATGTTGTCAAACATAAAGCAAAAATCTGAACAATACTTCTCAGATTTCTCACATTGTCCCTCAAGTCCCCATACTGCACCTGTTTCTGTGCTTCTGAGTTCGCTGGCATGTAAAATCATGATATTGAAATTATTACAGAAGTACAAAACTGGCTCATTTGAAAATACTGGACATACTGGTTGATTATTTCTTCCCTATTTTGTTCCCTCTGTTTATTATCTCTTTGGGTACACAACTTCAGAGTACAAATATCCCTTAGTTATCTACTTTTTTATTTGCTGCTCTTCAACTAAGTGTGAGACTTCCTCTTCTTTATTCAATTCATACTTAATTGTTTCAGCTTCAGCTGGAAAAGAAAACTCTGAAAAATTCTTCAATAAGCTGCCAAGCAAAGAGCTGTTAATTTTTCAGCACAATTATAAAATGGAGAGTTGTCCTAATTTTAACTATTGTTGTCATCATCAAGACTTTCGTTGGTATAGAAAGGGTCCTTTCTTTTGGCAAGGATGAGAAACTGAAATGCCTAAATATGTCTATGAGATGAAATAACATTTTCAAATGGCCAAACCTTCTGAACATTTCATTTTTTAAAGAAGATCACTCAAAGAATATTCCAAATTGTTATTTTCTAACACAAATATTAACCCATCCATTTTACACAATTGCATCTCTGATTTTTCTACCTAAACATCAGAGTCTTTTATAAGTTTTGTCTAAAATAAACCTGATTATTATAATGTTAGGATGACTATAATATTTATTTTCATCTATCCTTATTGTTCTTCTACATTATCTTGTGGATGCAGGCCTTGGATACAAATCTGCTACTCTATGGTCTTACATTGAATCCCTGAAGCTACCTACCATGATTTATAAATTCTGTTTACACTCAGAAATGGTCTCATCTCCATTTTAGAAAGAATTTAATCAACCTGATATAATGCCACATGTGGATGCTAATCTACTACTTTTTCAGTTACTTTTATGACAATGTAACCTTATCCAAACCATAGTACAATTCTGAAGAGATTTTTGTAATGGTTTTACTAAACTGGTTTAATTAACTCTGTCAGTTTTAATAATGCACTTCTGTCTGTAAATAAACCCTCAGTTTTTATGTTCCTAAAGAGATGATAATCGTATTTATCCATTTCTCAGATCCTTGAGTGGAATACGCCATTAAAGTACAAAACGTTTTACTTGTTGATACTAACACCCAGGTTACAAGAAATATGTAGCCATAAAGAAACCTATTTATTATAAACCTCAAACAAGGCAATCAATCTAAAACAAGGTTGTCCTCAGAAAAACTTTCTCAAAATTTCACTGGAGGTAAAAGATGGGATCCAGTCTGGTGTCTGAATGTGACTTTGGGTGTAGACTAGACCTAGCAATAAGGGTTATCATTTGGTGGGATAAGGAACAAGGAAAGCCTTGGAAGCTTTTCCCTATCTTTCTGCAGTGATTCAGAAATTAACTATAGTTTAATAACTTTTAAAAAATTGCTGTTGTTTTAGAAAACAACATTAAAAAATTAGCTGGTGCTACATTGGAAGTAGATTTCTCCTGTAGACATTTAGATGCAGTTTCTCCTTCTGGCTGAAGAGCTTTGGGTAAGACATAAAGGACAGTGACTGAAGCAGTTTGTTGGTGAAGTGTCAGCATTTGTCCCAAGCCAGCCCTTCAGGATTATAAAACACTCTCTTCTGTTGCTCCTTTCCTCTTGGTTTTCACCTTCTTTTAACTGTACTGACTCCCAGTCAACTCTCCAGTACAAAAAAGCCCACTCATAACTAAAATAATCTTCATTGGTAGCTCATACTCTCTAAAATTAGTGCATTTCAGATAATTACACTGAATTACTCTGAGGTACTACTTTACCTGTACAGTTCAGTGTGCAAAACATTTACTACTTTGCCATTTGTCTTCAAAACACCTCTTCTTTTGAAAGTAATGTGCATGGGTCACATTCGGAAGGAGCCTAGAAAACCTTTATGTAGAATTGATTTATGACTTTCATGAATTTTCTCAGAACAGACATTAGAAAGAGTTAAACCTAGAGCTAGGTGTGTATTTGAGGCCCAAGTACCAACTGTGGCTGCATTGCAGAGCAGCAATATAAACTCCTTTGACAAGCCATTTAATGTCTGTGCTCTAGGTTCCCCAACTGCAAATTGGAAATAATTGCATGTACTTTCTGTTGTAGTCTATGAGGAAGAAAAAGGTTGCATAAGAGATAAAACATACTTGCAACACAAAAAGAATATATGTAAAGGAGAAGTCTGTCTGAACCTCCTTCTTACCTTGTTCAGAGTGGTTTGTACTCACTGGCCTTATTTTGGTATTTACAGCTATTGCTGATTTACCACATTATAAGCAAGTCAGAGTCCTGCTCCCTGAATGTGTGTTGACATAATTGGTATGTTGCAAGAAAGCAAGATTTGCTAAGCTTAGGCTCACCACTATGTAAAGATATGCATGTTTTAACAAAGTGAGAAAAATGTGCAAGAAAAAAATTAAGTTTGATGATTTAACATCAGTGCAAATTAAATTAATTCCTGGGGAATATATTTTGGATAAAGATCAAATAAATCCCTTTAGATGGAAAGCTTGAAACCGAGCTTTGTTGAATATCATTAATGGTACAGCTTCTCTCTACATTGATTAAGCTCACTGGCTATGAGAAAGAAGGTTGCCCAGCAAGCTATCTCTTTTTTTTTTATTTCAAGCATGTCTTGTTTGAAAGGGATAATTGTGCCCAGCAGATCTTGTTTCTAACGCTTCTTATATATAGTGAAATACAGTAATTTAACAGCTTGCTGGGGAACAAGAATTTGTTCCAGTTCCTGATTTAAATGTTTATGCTAATTGCTATTTATTGGCTCAGATGCAAATGATAGGTTGGCCAAAGTGAAATTTTATGACGAGCAAACTCCCCCCTTTTGTGCAAATTGAAAAAGTGAAACAAGAAGAGGATGAAATGAGCCGAAGATGGTCTTAATGGCTGCTTTTTAATGGGGAAGATAAAATTAAGACTGATTTACGTGGCCAACTCCCCTGTTTTCTCTTATCAGCTCATTTGGCAGGAAAAATGGAAAAGTAATTGTTCCTCTTTCAATGTGGGCCTCAAACCATTATTTATTGGCTGAAATTAATCGCTGTTTATCCTTCATTCACGTGGAAACCGCTCTATCAGCATTATGAACCCCAGCAACTCAACTAGTCCCTTGCAATTTAGCCAACAGCAAGCGCAGATCCTGATGAGCCGTGCCTTAATTTTCTGGGCTGTGGGAGTTAATGAAGACTCCTTTCTTAGGTGGACATATTTGTATTTCTACAACATTAATAACAAAGGCCCATACTTTCTTTTCTGCAGCATGTAAACTTTTTTTTTTCATAGAGAAAAAATAAAAGTCTGTTCATAAAGCTGGACAGGGTTTAAAGAGAAGATGGAGAGAAGACGGTCCATTTGCAAGTATAGAGAGCTCCTTGAGAGCCAAATAATGTGATGGGCAATTTTTGGATCCCCTTAAGAAATCCCCTGTTATGGAGTGTGAGGTGTGATTGCAATGTTTTGCTGCTGAACATTTTTTATATATCTCTTCTTCCTTATGTTTTGTCTTTGTTGTATCCACCTTCCAGGCTCGTAAGTTCCCTGTACTGGCTGCCCATGCATTTAATGCCAAAAGGGCACTCTGCAGCTGGGACAGATACAGCTGCATCTTATCTAATTCTGCATGAAGGGGCCAACTGGTACTGGCAACATGCACTTCAGGCAGCAGTCCCTTCCTGCATCCTTTTTGATGTGGTGTAAAGCATCGCTCCATTCTCCTTTCCACATAGACAAGAGAGTTGTATACTTTCCATTCCGGGGTTTTTTTTGTGGTTTTTTTTCTTCTCTAGCTACAGAACGCCCTGCGAAATGAGGTTTGATTTCAGTAGCAGTAGCAGCTGCTGTCTTGAAAATACCAGCATTAAGCAAACACAGTTTACACTGTAATGGAATGAAAAATGGATTATTAAGCAGACACTGCAGGAACTGTCCTGCTGCTTCCAGCCTAAGGTATATCTAGTCCACTGCTGTGTCTATGACAGTGGCCAGAGGAGGGAATAAGTAAGAAGGTGTGAAACGGTCTTGTTTGCTGCCTTCGACTAAGGGCCAGCTTGATTTCTAATTCTTCAAGACAGGCTGAAACCCTGAAGCATGAGTTTTAAAAGATTTAAGGCCAGGAAAAACAGCAGAGTATGAGAAATGTGCTTCTACTGAACCTTGCTTTTGAACACCACTATACATGTGCTGAAATGTACTGGTGTTCAAAATCTATCCTAATCCTCTCTTCACAGAACCTCAGAATGAAGTAAAATTGAACAAGTAATGCCAAGTGTGCTGCAGTTTAGGCTTTAGCAGTCCATTATACAGTAAGATTTATTCAAGTTGTTGTTCTTCATTAATAAATTACACCACTGGATCATATTTGCCATGGGCCTGATGTAAAATTACATTGAAAGTCAATAGATTTTTTTCCACTGATTTACCTGTGTTTTCGATCTGGTCTAACATCTGTACATTATCATTTCTGAAAAGGTGAATGGTGGTGAATGTGTCTCAGATTTGCAAATGCAGTAATTGGTTTCCAGATGTGACTTATGTCCATCTCACTTCATAGAGAGAGAATCCAGGGATCAGCTACATACATGTGAGACTCTGATATTTATAGCAAAAGCAATTAAAAAGTTTTATTTTATGAGTGACTTAATTTACAGATAAACATATATGCCTTCATCAGTATATGATTAGAAATCTTATAGGGAATAAAAACCTAATGCTCTAGTAAAAATAAAAACAGGAAATGTAAATATTTTAAAATGACGATCTCATAGACAAGGAAGGGGTTCACATACTTTTGGATGAGATCCAGCTGAAATTACCTGCGCATGTATAACTTCATAACCCCAGACAGGCTAAGAATATTGATTCTGCAACAGGTGAAACAATGCAGCAAAAGCAAAGAGTTTGTGCAAACTCTGACATGCAAGGGAAATAGAAATTCTATAAATAAAAAAATAAGTTTACATCATGCATTCTAAGCCTCTAAGCTATTCTCTTGGCCTCGGTTATTTGCTCAGGACCATCATCCTGGTTCAGCCTTTATCTTTCCGACTGGGAAAGCATCCTCAGTGTGATGTCCGTTAGGGCCAAGGCTATCCTCCTCTCCTGGCACACATTTCATGGGCAACTTGATGATGAGAAATAAATAAAGAGGTAGATTGAAGACCTTCATTTTGTCTCCAGAAGTAAACTGCAAAATGTTTCTGCCAACCACACAGATGTTTGGTGTACAGTATTTTATGACATAATTATATATGATTGTCAGCCAGAAAACATGGGTAACAAAGAAATTCACATGGCTTCTCCTCACCATTTTCAAATAGACCATATTCTAGCTGAGTTTCCTATAGATATATCTGCGGAGAGAAGTTATAGGACTACCTCCTCTACATTTTCCAAGACAGTAGTTGTCGTTCTTCACCTCTTACACCTCTTACAGTGCCTTTTGACACTGTTCCCCCAGGTTAATTGCCCAAACATAGGAGGAACCAATTGGCGGGAAAACAGTTATGTGTAGACCTGTTCTTCATTACCATCAACTGGATGTTCATATTCACATGTACCAAGAGAAGAAAATCTCAGTTCACAAATCCAGAGGATCCATTTTGGTGTTATACTCTCACTGGCCCAAATGAGAAGGGTTTTACATTTTGGTGCTTATCTAAGCTATGACCTGCTTCCAGTTAATTCAGTAGGAGTTTTGCCATTAACTTGAGTGTGGATGTGTGTACCACAACACAGGGTTGGTTTTGGGTTTTTTCCCCTAACTAAAGACAAGCCTGATCCCTTGAGCTAAATTCTGGTTCCACTTTGGCCAAAATGTCTGAACAGAATTGCAAAAACAGGCATATAATTCCACACATCAAAGCTCCATTCAAAGTCTGAATTTCAGAGATACTAACCATGCAGTAAATGTCAATAAAATGTGTGTGTTGAGCTCATTCTTTCAGCCTCAGGTGCAGGTTTATATGTCTTGTTTCACCCATAAATTGAGTGCAAGCTCCTGAGAAAACTTAGAAAAATATCTCTACACCTAGAACCTAGAACCTAGCTGAACTTTTTGAAGCAAAGAATTGTTTTTTTATGTTAGAAGTTAGTCATACCACAAAGTTATGCTTTTCCGGGACCAGATTCATTCTTATTGATTGCAAACCATTTGTATTTTTTAAAGAAGTGTAAGGCTTTAATCTTTTCAGAAATGGTCCTTGTTTGTTTTGTGATGTCAGGGAGTTCAGCAGGCATAGAGAATTTCAGTGAAAAGGCAAGGCGGATCTTTCACCATTCAGTAGACCTAAGACTAGTTATCACTGCCAAGGTGAGTTCTTGTTTGCTAATAATAATTTCTGCCATTGCAATAATGTACTTTTCTACTCTTGTCCAAAGTGCTGTGGCTTTAAGACAAAAGAAAAGGCAAACTACAGACCTTTTTAACATTGCTAACTTTTCATCTGTGTCATCAAATTCAACAAAATTGAAGTTAGCTGAGGACCCAGAATTTTTCTCAGTAGTAAAAGTCTTTTTTTATATTATTTTTATGATTGAAATGTTAGCATTATATAAGATTGTTCCTATCCACTTAAGATTATTCTCTTTAGTTTTTATAATTGTTAGAGTCCACATAAGTAATTTATGGGTGGGCCTTTAATGCAGCTGTACCAATAATTGAATCCTCTTTGGCCTTGCTGACCATAGTCCTTTCCACCTAAATTTCATAATTGATACTGAATACTCTCAGATGTCACAGCTCTTAGGAGATACAAGAGCCTTGAAACAATCTGGAATTATTTTCTATTTTATGTTATTTATACTCTACAGAGGTGCTAAGTATTTAGGGAATATAACCTGATTATACAAGATCCTACATGGAAGAGCTCACACCAAAATCTATTAGCAGAAAAATGTCTTCCTAGGACAATGTGAAGTATTCATATGGAAATTCATATGGGAAAGTAAAGCAGTGCTGTGCATCCAGTAGCTGCCTCTTATTGATGCTTTGGATGGGAGCTCTGCTTTTACAGATCACTGAAATTTGCAGGTACAGACAACTCACCTGTACCTGTTTGGCTGGAAATGCTTATACAATTTGGGATATAGTTTCATTCTTCAAAGAGGATGTAAGATGAGCACACTTGGAGAAGTTTATCATAGTCTAGTTCTAGAGTAACCAAACAGAGCTTAAATATGAATGACTGTAACTTCCCAACAAATCCTCTGACAAGTGTAAAGTCTTGCACCTGGAGAGAAACCGCATGTATCAGTACAGGCTGGGGGTTGACCTGCTGGAGAAGAGCTCTGTGGAGAAGGACCTGGGGGTCCTGGTTGACGACAGGTTGGCCATGAGCCAGTAGTGTGCCCTGGTGGCTAAGAGAGCCAATGGGATCCTGGGGTGCATCCGGAGGAGTGTGGCCAGCAGGTCTAAGGAGGTGATCCTCCCCCTCTACTCTGCCCTGGTCAGGCCCCACTTGGAGTATTGTGTCCAATTCTGGGCTCTCTGGTATAAAAAGGACAGGAATCTCCTTGAGAGAGTTCAGAGAGGGCTACGAAGATGATTAAGGGCCTGGAACATCTATCCTATGAGGAAAGGTTGAGAGAGCTGGGGCTGTTCAGCCTGGAGAAAAGAAGACTAAGGGGGGGACCTAATTAATGTTTAACAGTATCTTAAGTATGAGGTGCAGGGGGAATTGTCCAGACCCTTTTCTTTGGTCAGTGGAGACAGGACTAGGGGCAATGGCTGTAAGCTGGAGCATAGGAAGCTCCGCACCAACATGCAGAGGAACTTTTTCATAGTGAGGGTGACAGAGCACTGGAATAGGCTGCCCAGGGAGGTGGTGGAGTCTCCTTCTCTGGAGATATTCAAGACTCGTCTGCATGCCTATCTGTGTAGTATGAGCTAGGGAGCCTGCTTTGGCAGGGGGGTTGGACCTGATGGTCTCTCGAGGTCCCTTCCAACCCCTACAATTCTGTGATTCTGTGTTTTGTGTATCTATGATCTGAGAAATTCCCCACTCTCCGTTTTACCCTCACTGTGGATCCAAGTCCCACCTAGCATTTCTGGCTCCTTTAGGAATCTGGGCACTGATCCTCTGTTGCCTCATACCTTGTACTGCAATTTAACCTATCCAAAATGAGTGCAAAATGTTACAGGTTCCATTTTGACATTCACTTGAATGTAGATATATCAGTGTATACCACCAGAGATGGTGGCCCTACATGCTGGGATCCCCAGTGCAAGAAGGACATGGACTTGTTGGGCCAAGTCTGAAGGAGGGCAACAAAGATGTTCAGAAGGCTGGATCACCTCTCCTGTGAAGACAGGCATAGAGAGTTGAGCTTGTTCAGCTTGGAGAAGAGAAGGCTCCGGGGAGACCTTATAGCAGCCTTCCAGTACCTAAAGGGGCTACAGGAAAACAGGAGAGGAACTGTTTACGAGGGCAGGGAGCGACAGGACAAGGGACAATGGCTTTAAGCTGAAGGAAAGCAGATTTAGGTTAGATATTAGGAAAAAATTTTCCCTATGAGGGTGATGAGGCACTGGAACAAGTTGCCCAGAGAAGCTGTGGCTACCTTTTCCCTGGCAATGTTCAAGGTCAAGTTGGATGGGGCTTTGGGCACCCTGGGCTGGTGGAGAGAGTCCCTGTCCACAGCAGAGGGCTTGGAACTACATGATCACTGAGGTCCCTTCCAAACCAAACCATTCTGTGATTCTATCATTCTATATTTCCATGAATTACGTCTCAGACTAGTAGCACTTCATGAAGTCTGGCAAGTGTACCTATAGGTGAAAGATTAGCAGTTCCCAAAACCACTAAAGTTATATTGCCATGCTTTTTTTCCCCTTTGACAGTGATGCTTTTGTATCTCATGTGGATTTCCTGGATGCAGGGGAACCTCTTGCCAGTCTATATTTTTCATCATTAAGACTTACATGTGAAAAATAAAAGTCACCACCAAAGTGACAGTTGGCAGACTGTCCAGCTTATCACTTCATCTTGATGTGCTAGAAAATAAAAGGTTTCAATGAATAAATTTACGTTTTAAAAATTGCATAAAATACATTGTCACACAGAAAAAAAATCAGACATTCTGTCAAAAATATAATTTTATTCAATTATCTTATCATGATACATATCCTGATGTTTCTACAGATACTGAAAGATTTACACTGACATTATGAAACATCTGATTACAATTGAAGGCTTAAAAGAGATAAGATCTGAAAAGTCTCAGTCCAGATTCAACATTTAACTCAGATGTGTCATTTTAGCCAGGGGCAATTTCTCTAGTGAGGAAATTGTCTACACTATGTTGTGTGAGGAAATAGACATTACCTTTTCAATCAACATTCTACTTTAGGTTCTTCTAAAATTTCTAGAATGCAAGCTGGCCGTAAATTCTTAGTGGCTATTTCAACTGAGTCTGTCTAAATCAAACTAAGCATGTTTGGGCTCCAGGAAAATTAAAAAAAATATTAAAAACAAAAATAAAATAAAATAATTAGCCTGAAAAAGGTTATTGCCATTTTTAAAATTTATTTTTGGCTTTCACTTCTTTCTCTGCCATACATTTGTATGCATATACTTTCATTATGTACTGTAGATATGTAGGCTTAAAATGAACTCATATAAGCAGTGCTTACGACTTTCATGTGAAATGTGTAACATTGTGACTCATTTCACACTTATGTGTTCATCTGTGGTGTTTATGAATAGGTTTTTTGTCTAAGTTGCCTTTTCCTTTAACAAAGTAGGTGTTATCCCTGGTACATCTGATGAGAACCTGAGTGTTGTGCTTCAACTGGAAAACCTGAGCTATAGGAAGTGCATGACTTTGATATTAAGATGCATTGTCATAACCGCTTTGCTCATGAAGAAGGTCTCCATGGTAGAAAGATATATGAGAGTCAGTAGAAAAAATAGCTTAATTCTCAGGACCTGATAAAACATTTTCACTCAGCAAAAGCTCCAGAAGCTGAGGAACTGTCCTTAAATACACACCGAGTACAAATGAAGTCATGAAATATTTTTGTTCTGAAGACATTCATGCTTAACTAATATGAGGCTTGTAAGTTTAGAGACCCTTTAGAAGTAACACACTCATCACTGCAACATGGCATTAAGGTAGAAGAGTGTCAAACAATGAATTTTGAAAGGAAGAAGAGCTTGTATTAACATGCTGATTTATGTCAGCCTTGTGCACTTGTGGTAGTTTAACCTTGGCCAGAGGCCAGATGTTCGCTAAAGTTGCTCTATCACTCCCCTTTTCAGCTGGACATGGAGAAAATATATATTGAGAGGTTTAGGAATAGAGATAAGAACAGGGAGAGATTATTCCACAATTAGTATCATGGCAAAACAGACTCGACACAGAATTAAAAAAACATCTAATTTATTACACACACACACACTCACCTCCACAATGAAAGCAGAGTCAGATAATGAGAAATAAAATCAAATCTCAAAACACCTCCCCCAGCTCCTTCCTTCTTCGCAGACTCAACTTTATTCATGATTTCTCTCCCCTGCTCCCCTCCAGGTGTCACAACCTGCTCCACTATGGTCTTCTCCATGGGCTACAGGGAAATCTCTCTCTGAAATCTTAGACTGCTTTCATGGTGTCCAACAGAGAGTGCCTTGAAAGGCAATTTAGGTAAATGTGCTTCATCACTTCATTGGCCTTTCTGTCCAGTGTGTGGTACAAAGAGGAATAGATAGGTATGAAAGCTAAATGAATAGGTTAAGCAAATTAATTACCAGAAATTAGCCCTGCACCACTATATAGTCAATATGCCAAATAAGTGAAGGTCAACTTGAATCTGATCATCAAATAGAAAAAAATAATCCTTGTACTGCCAGGGAGGAAGACACATTTCCCAGATACCTATCAGGGAAAACCATTTCTCAACTTTCCTTTCTCCCATCAAACATATAATTACAGAAGCTGATGTCTGAAGTAGATATGCTAAGTTTAGTTCAAGTGTTAAATACTGATATATTTGAATATTGTTATAGATCATATTTCAAAGCCAGTCATGAAGGTAAAATATCAACACCGTATATATTTGTCAGTTGTCACATTCCAGTGTCAGCAAGGGACAGACAATGTCATCATTCTGTAGTCCCATTTCTATAAGGTAATATATAATATGCAGCTAATGTTGGATCTTGGGCACATGAAATATTTTAGAAAATCCAGCCTTTTTCTTTGCAATATTCTCCACTGAAGTCAAAAGAGTGTTAGTCTGGGACTTCCAGAAATTATTTACGTGTTTTCCTCAGTTAATCCCTTCTCTTAACAGCAAAAGGAGCTTAAGGCTCCATTGACTTTAGTGATACACAGCAGTGTTAGTTTTCTAATATTGCAATAGAAATACCCTTCAGAGATGATCTGGAAATAGCTCTGAGGGTGTCTGCATTGATTCAGTCCCCTGTTTTGGGCAAAGTTAACAGTGAAGCGGTCATGGTAACAACGGTGAGCTTGTGATGTAGTTATTTGACTTCTAGATATGGGACAGAATTCACAAACTCATATAATTAGAATAGAAACTCTCTTACAATAGGTACAATCCAGATTTGAACAAGTTTTGGATAATCAAAGTGTTTGGTACTCCAATAGCACCTCACAGAACAGCCAACTTGAAACTTTTTTAAGAACGTATTCCTTTTTTGTGTTAAGTGGCAACTTAGTCTACTGAGGAATGGATTTCTAAATCACTGTTAATTACTGTGTCTCCTTTATTTTGTGTTAAGGCATATTTATTCATGTTTAATAATGCTACTTTGAGCTCACTGTTTTAGAATACAGTGATTAGCCTTTAGCTAATATCATACAAATGGATCTACAAAAGATTTGATTGTCCTATAGAATCTTAGGCATTTTATGATCCTTTGTTTTTAGTTTGTGGTTGGTTTTGTGTATGCCAAATGACATTCCTTAAATCCTGAGATTTTTCCAAACTTTAACATTCTCACTTTAGTATTCTCATAAGGAAGAAAGCCATAAGTAATGTTTTGAGGATTCTATTCCACATCAAAGAGCCGTGCCAACAACAGAAATTCTCTGTGAGCAGTCCCTGCTGAATTGGGATTTCTGCTGGGGATCTTTCACAGAAATACATTCACAAAATGAGGACAGTGGTGTAACATTACTACCGGTCTGCTCTTAGAAAAGTTCTGAAATACAGTTCTTGCTTCAGATCTCAGTTAACGATAGATATTACTCATATTTATTCATACAATCTATTTCAATAGCAATATTTATAGCCAGTGAAGTTATTTTTTCAGAGATGCTCTCAGGATACCAATATTTCCTATGAATCAAGTATTGAGAATATTGACCACTGTCCTCCAAATTCTCCTGCTGTTACTACAAACAGTCTCGTGGAAGTCATTGCTATATTGCACTCCTTGGTGGATCAGAGATGCCATGTAGTTTTTGGAAAGCATACTAGCCTTGAATTTCACATGTGATAATTTCTCTCAGGGAAGAAACTTCCTGTAGAGGTGACTTCAAAATTTTATTTAAAATTTGTACTCCTTCTCTCTTGTATTTCCCTTGTGATTTTTGGGGGGCCGCAACAAATGAGATGATAACTTGCTTAGTCTTGACAGTCCCCATGGTTTATAACAAGCCATGGAGGATCTGTATTTCTCAGGATTTTCTTCTGCTTTTAAAATCTAAAATGTTTTTTCTGGGACCTAGAGACAGCCAAACCATTTACATTTTAATAATGAAGAAAATTAACTTCAGCTGTCTCCAGTCTTAAGCTGTTGTTGGAGTATTGCTTTTGGCAGCAAGATGCTTCTCCTTTGCACCCACCTCCCAACCTGCTAACAGTCATTTTGTCATGTTGGCATAACATACTGGGAGACACAGGAAAATGGAATTCAGGCTTTTGAAAAATCACGTAAGTGTCCCACTCCAGTTCACTGGGTTGTTTGTTATTTCTTTATTAACATTATCTAAATAGGAATTATAAAATTCCTTTAAAAAAGTAGAAAAACATAGAGTGGTTCTGAGGAGTTATTACTGTTGCACTTGTACCACGCTTTGTAGGAGTGAGCACCCAAGAGCAGTATAACTGGGCTGCTGTAATTTCTTGACGGGTCCAAGTTTTCAAGGTATTATTAAATGTCGTTGCTTTAAGCTTGCTGTGGGCAAAAGGTGCCGGGGTAAATTGAGTACAACAATCTCCTAGCTTCCTCTCTCCAGAACTGTTCCTAAGTTGTTTTCTTTCGCTTCCATGAGACTTACAGGTGCTCAGAATAAAGTCCCATCCAGCAAACCAGTCTACACTCTGCTTCTGCCAAATATGTGGAGACATGCATTAGATTATGGACGACATCTCTATCTCAGCATGACAAATGCTAGAAGTCATCCACCCTCCCTCAAAATAAAAATGAAAGAAAAGGTAGGAAAAAAACCCTTAATATTGGTTAAAATGTCAGCTGAATTAAATGAGAGTGGTGTGATTTGTACCCATGAGGGGAAAAAAAAAGCACAGCAGGTATGTTAGAGGTGCAAAAAAATATTGAGTTTCACACATAGCATGTAAGAGTTGACAAGTCTGCTGGCAGCTGCCTGGTCACGGGGGGCTGCTGGGATCACAGGAAAATACAGACACTGCCATGGTACTGAGAAATGGGAGAGAAACAGAGACAGAACAGGTTGATAGATATATCTCTTGGCTTGTTAAAGACCAAATTGCTTTGGGTTCAACTCTGAGCCCACAGAATTGGGAAAGATCACAACTCCATTACCAAGAGAGTTAAAACACAGTGAGAAACCCTCATTTCCATAGGCAGTACCTTGTATGGCAATATGAGGTTTAACAATCCATAAGTAATACAGGTGGAGGGAGAAGTAGAATGAAATCAGAGAAGACTGGGCTGAAAGAAATGCTCGAACGGTGCTTAAAATGAGGCGCCTTGAATGCCATGGGAGATATGGCATAGAGACAAAGAGGGGAAAAAAGGCAGCCCCCAAGCATCAGGGGTCTGAGCAGCAGGTTGAGAGGCAAAAGACAGGAGTTAGCAGAGGCAGAGACATTACAGATTCCATCTGCTCAGGCACCACCAGCAGTGAAAACGGGTGCAGACAGCCCTGCTGTGGAGAGCTGCCTTTCTTCTCCTGGGTTAGGAAAAGCAGCAACCCCTCAATCTCCTTTGTGTTTGCCTCTTTTGAACACTCTGTTTCCTATTCCTTTCCTTGTTTTGTTAATATCTGACAGACAGAAGCGCTCTCTTTTCTTTCTTCTTTTGATATAACTTGCTAAAAATAGAGATAAACATATTTTAGGCACATTTGTGCATGGAGTCATGACAAGCACATCTATCTGCATGTACAGATTAGCATTTAACTTATGTAAAACAGAATAAACAAACTGTTACAATAATGCCTAGAATTGTTAAGACCTAGAAGCTGTGCTCATGGTACAGTTCCTATATGCTTTTTATTGTACTTGGCACATGGAAAGTCTGGCATTACCATCAGCAGATCCATTTTGTAGGTAATTTGGGGGTTTTCATTTCAGCACATCACTTAAGCAAGCCCTGAACTCTTTACATACACTCAAGTTTAATTGACTTGGAGGTTTAAACATTAGCGTTTCTGAATAGCATTGTGATGAATTGATGGTTTTCTCAGCCTGGAGACTACCAATCAACAGAACCAAACAGGGAGATCTGGAGACAATGCTCTGCCCAGGTTTTTGGGGGACTGAGAAAACAGACCTGGTCCTGTTGGGCTTCAGGATCCCCTTCCCATGGACATGCAGCCTTGGTGTGCATCAGTGTCTCAGCCCAACCCCAGAAGCAATGGTCCTGTGACAAGGCTGAAGATAGGAGTTGCATCTGCTTACATCCCTTGAACAGTATGATTTTTGACCCTCAGAAAATATGGAACTAACATGGGAGGTTAAAACAATTAACTGGGGGTTGTGGGAAGACAGTCTTCCTCCTGCTCTTTTCAGTGCCAATTTTTTCATAACCTTAAAAGCCAACACTCAGGAAGCACAGTGTAAATAGAGGTGCTTGGTTTGGGCAGCCACCCAACCACACCTGCCTCTCTGAGCACGGCTGCAACATTTCTATTTCGGCTAATGACTTCATATGTTAGAGCACCATGATATCACTGATAGGGTTTTAGCAGATTTGAATTCTGTCGAAATCTTTAGACTTATACCACCTTTACACTAAACACCGGAGAAGCTTCAGTTAATCTTCTTTAAGGCCCTATTCGCTTAATGGAAACGCTTAGCTGCATAATTGCTTTGAGCCTATTGCTATTCCAAAAGGAAAATATAATAATCTAATGGTATTGTCTCTATAAGCGAATGAGAATTTCAGGAGTGGATGTTGGTGCCACCCATGTGATCCGGAGAGGTTAATGCAGTTAAAGTTATTTCACAGTCCATTAAGGAGCTTACGGTGACCCGTCGACCTTTGAGCCAACAACACGGAATCCATTATCATCACAACGGAGGAGCCGGGGCTCCGCTGGCTCCGCAATGGGCCCGGGAAATCCCAAGTTAGTACTTAGTCTAAAAAAATGCACTTTTCTTTCTGCTTCTTGGGTATGGCTATTAATACACCCTCCCGTAATTTGTAACATTAACATTGCTGAAGGTACAGAAAAGGACATTGAAATGAAGATGTCAAAACTGCTGACTTGGTTCGGAGTATGATAATATTTGCTACATATTGAAATGGTGGATATATATAACAGGAGAGATCAAGATGAAGAAAGTCAAGGAACTCAGGGAAATTGATGAAAATTATTGAAGGTTCCAAAACTCATTTAAGCCAATAATAGCTTTATATTTCTGGATAGCATGGGGCTGGCCTGGGGGTGGGGGTGGGGGGGGGTGGGGAGGTTATGGGTTTTGTTTGTTTGATTTGGCTCTTAAGATTATTTATATGATGTAGATATTTAGGGAGAAAAAAACCCCAACATTGAGAGTTTACTGTTTGCAGGCTGGGCATGTTTTAGTTGTGCAGGTGTAGTTAATAAATATTCCTTTATCTAAATCATTTATTATTTTTTACAATTTTATGCAAACCCTACTAACAGGCTTCAGAAGATTTATTCACAAGCATGTTTAATATTGTTAAATAAAAACCTTATCTTCCAGCATGCATAGGAATTTTCAAAAGATTACATTCACACAAAATCCAGTGATTCTGGGTGCTGGGAAAGAAAAAATAAACAAGTTTTAAAAGCCTGAAGTTTAGCAATAATGTGTCAGAAACTTTATTCTCAAATCTGATGACCATGCAATCCTCTAGTTTGCTTAACAGAATTTTGAGATTGTATGTTATGGGCATGCAGTACGTCACTTTTAATAAACATTATATTGTTAAAATTCTAACATGGGAAAGATCTGGTCCCAAAGCTCCATAAACACTGAATGATGTGAAAATGTAAGCATCAAGATTACATGTTTATTTAGTATGCTTAGAGATGAAAAGATTAAAGCAATTCTTCCTAATGCGCGAACAAGTAACTAAGGATCACAGGACTGGAAAGCTGGTCAGTGTTTTTATCCTTTAGGACTGATTTTAACTAATTAAAAAATAAAGTTGACATGAGCACTGTCTCTCATTGTGCCTGTAGTATGTTAGTACTGACAGAGAAAAAGCCTGTAGAGCTATACCAATTTCAAGAATGCAAGGTAATTTTCATAGCTGTCTGCTCAAATAATTGGAAAGTGGGTTATGTCCTCCTGATTGCTCTAAAGGAAAAATAGAGTTCTGGTGATATTATTTAATCACAGCACTTAAGTTAAACTGTCTTAACAATAGAAAAGCCTTAAGAAGGTAGTCTGAGGTCCTCTGCTAGGAAACATAATTAAAACTAGCATGTATCCTAATTTTCTGTATTATGACTTTGGAGATATTATGAAAATAGTACATTGAGATTGTATCATGTAGAAGTGGCTGTATGAAACATAACAGGATATTTTGTGAAAGTTCATAATATATGTTAGCTGAGTACACAGTTTCGCTCTCGCCTCCTTACTGAAAAAATAAAATTAGCTGAATGGCTCTATTAAATGACAGAGATAATCTCTCTCTGACTCTTTAACAAACATGAAAGGAGGGGGCAGATCTGTGGCGTGCTGTGGAGCGGGTAGGGTTTGCATCACTGCAGATGCTAACATAGCCCTTTTCAAAATACTGTTTTCTTGCAAAGGAAAGAGGCAGCCGGGCTGTACCTTCTTTTATAAAGACTGTTGTGGTCACCCTGCCATTAGCTAAATAATTCAGTAAGCAGTGATAGTAAGGGGAGAATAACAATTTGAGTACTACATGATAACTAGCCTTAAAAGATACTTTATGAGATACATGTTATTTTAGAAAACTGGTGAAGTCATCAGGATTTTATGTGAGAGGAATGCCATTATGGCAATTTTCTTTCTATTTCAGGTCCTTATTTTTAATGATGAAAGGGTCGTTTTGCTAATTCCTGCACTCATTCACTACAGCAGTTTGCAGCTTAACTGAGCTCCAGTTCTCTCTCCCTCTGACACACACACAGGCAGAAGCACTCTCAAATACATTTACAAAGCAGCAATTACTGAGAAAGTAGCCAGGGTAAATGTTGGTGGATATAATAATATAATACAAGTAATTAATCATGGGGTGTGGGATTCATTATGTCAACAAACTAGATGAAACCTCCTCGGGAGTGTGATATAAAACAATATGTAAGAATGATTTCTTTAAAGTGACAGGCAAAGATAATCAATCAAAACTGTATCTGATAAAGCAACACATCCATAAACTGGAATATTTGGGGCCAGGAATTGTAGATATCATTACCACAAAATAGGATACCTTTCATAGAGTTCTTCTGCAAATGACATGAATAAATGGTATTTCAAAACAACGGACACATTTTACCTCATCATTTAGATGAAGGAATAACACAGAGATACAATTTTTCTTAAGGACATGAACACTTTCTTGAAGATTATAAGGAAAGGACTAAACAACAAGAGCACTTCCGAAGACTCTACATTTTTTGAGTAGCAGTGGAAGAAAGAAATAGCATAGGTGCACAGCTGGGAAGTCCCATCACCAGATGCAGACAGCAAGTAGAACCTGGTTTTTCTTTGTAAAAATCACATATAGGACTACAAATTTCAGGCTAAAGTTAGTAATAACTCATGAGTGAAATAGCAAGTGAGCAGTGAAAATCTTTGGACATAAATGGAGCTCCAAAGTGAGTCTCAGTCTTCAGTAGCCAAAAATAAACCAGTACTTGGCTGAAAGACATAAGTGCTATTGTGAAATTGATATCCCTCCTTGGCTTATTCCCAGACAATATGTTGCCTTTCTGGGGGCTGATCAATGTGATTGATGTGATGTGTGAAATCCAGGAGGGAGCTCCCCTTTAATCAAACCCACCGGTCTCCACTGATAGGCAGCTGTGGACTAACATGTTCTTCCGTCTTGCTCCCTCTGGCTCCCCTTAGAAACTGGTACAGGCAAATAAAAAAAGGACAAGAGGGGAGAGAAAAATTAACTGCTGCATAGGACATGAGAGGGCAGCAATTGAGCGGTGGATCTAGTCCCTAAAAGAACAAAAGGCTGTGACTCCACTTGCAGCCCAGGGTGGCGTACAAAAGGCAGCCCTCTGCAGCACGGTGCTGGCCCTGGGTATGGTGAGGAAGGTATTTCTCCTGGGACAGCACCATGCCCCAGTCCTGTATCACCCTCAGCATCCCTTCCCTCATTCCCCCTCAGTGTAAGCATTGATCTGATCTCATTGTACTGCTTTGGGCTAGCAAAGTGAAAAATAATTAGGACTAAAAATACCTTAAAAGGTTCTCGGATGTTGATTTTCTCATTTAGACATGATGTAAGTATCTGTGCAAAGAATTTTAAATACTGACCTGTTTTAATTTTACTTGTCACTGGCTTATGATCTTCCACTTATAGAACAAAAGACATGCTGTATGTGTCCAACTGCTGCTGTGTTTGTTCTTCATGCAGGATATTATTTTTTAGTTAGACAGCAATTACATTGTTAATATTTCCCTAGCATGTGGCATGATTTAAATCTAGCTTAACAGATCAACATTATGGCATCATTTTTTGTTTTGTTTTGTTTCTGTTTTATTTTTTTTCAAGATTATAGAGGGACAAATCTCATTTCGTTAAGTTTTTTACAATTTCCTATATTACTGCAATACTTGCCTATCCTATCTTGATAACAAATTGCCAACTAATTGTGTCATAAGCAACCACCAAAGAAAGTCCGTCCAGATCTCTCATGGAAAGTGATTATGGTTCTAAAGCTAACCCAAGATGAAATAACTTTTTTATCTTTCAGAAATGGAGCAAATAAGAGAGTTTTGCAACATAAACAGGTTGTTGAATCTAAAGGTGCAGTAGCCAGAGTAAATATAGAGTGAAGAATACCCATAAAAGGTGGATAAATAAAAGTCAATCTAGCAAAGACTTTAAATGCATCTTGACTTTAAGTGTGTGAACAACCTCACAACGCATGTGCCACTAATTGTAGATGACATGCTTTTGTGTCCTATGAAAATGAGTTTAGAGAGATAAACAGTTTTTTCCACTGAATTTGAGTATGGTGCTTTGATAATGAAAGAGCTGAGGCTTTGTTTGGTCCAGCCATTGTACTGTCAAGACTTATATGTGACTGTCAGGTCTTATCCTTTTGCTGTTGCAGTTGGAAGTTGAAATCCTGGAGAAGATCACAGCAGTGTTAAACTCAGAGCATTAATCTGCTTTTCTTTCCATATGTGAGTAGCACCACACTGCTTTTGGGGATGAACATGAAGATAGGATCCATTCAAGAAGACCCATCTTTATTCGTTGTGTCTTTGAATACCAAAAATCTGTTTTCATTTGCATCAGGCAAGACCTTTCCTTGTTAGAGAGCAGACAACAACCTTTGATGCAGAAATGCAACAGAAAATAATTGAAAACTTAATTCTCCTTCCCTTATTTCCATGTTACACAAGTAAACTCACTAATTTCGGATTCAGGCAACACTGCACAACAGCTTTACATTGAATAAAATTACTCAGCTAATGCCATAGGGTATATGTAAATACCAATAAGGTAGAATTTTCCAGAGCGCCACTTTTCAAACTGAAATTTGTAAAATAATACAGTCATATATAAAATATATTCAGAGATACATGCTTAGAAAAATGCTAATAATTAATATAAAAAAAGACCTAACTAGCTCTTATCTATTTTACTGCTGTAAAAATACACATGCTTTTTATATGTAGGTACACAGTAATTTGCATTTATATATCTACACAACACCTCCATAAAAATATTTCAAAGGTGTTAGTTGAGCCAAATGTTTTCCAAATCCAAAGTCATTCCAGTGTTTTTTGAGGTCCAGAACATAATTGTTTGCCTTCTTTGGAATTCAATTGCCTTTCCTATTGAAATTATTTTATTTTAAATTCTTCTTTTCAATAGAGTTTTCCTTCACTACCATGTAGTGAAACTTAGAGAAAAATCTGACTACCGGAATGCTGGCTGCCAAATTTTGGATCCTCATGTGCATTACTAAAATTTTTCTTTTCATAGGGCGGCATCAATAAAACACTAAGAGGGATTGCAATGTTCCCTTACTGAACTTTCGATCCTGCTCTTCCTTGTCACACTGGTCCTTGCCTTTGGAGTTTCTATCAAGGCACAGTTATTGTAGTGATGGAGATAGACCATGTCAGAGAAGGATAAGAAGCTGAAGATGTCAAATGGTCCTCAGGCACACCAGAGACAACCGTCTGTAGTATGCCACGTGAAAAATATTTAGCTTTAATCCAGAGGTACCCATGGAAATGAACCCAGGCTGGAATACTGCCTGTCTAAATCTCAATACAATCAGAAGACAGAAAGGGAGATTTGTGTCAGTTCAGGTTAAGAGCCATGCTTGGGAAATGCTAATTTCTATCAAAGAAAAGCGGCATAAATATTTTCTCAAAATCATAATGTTTAGTATTCAAGAAGATTTATTTTTCCACCAGTGTGCTACACTATGTGAAATCCCTTTCTTTTAATAGCATGGTAATACAAGAAAAACCTACCACATGCAGTAAATGTGAGTCAGTTCACTAAAGCAAATTTTTGCTAAGTGTGTATTTACAGTAACGCTCAAAGTAAGGCTGCCACACATTCACTGAATATGCCTCTTGAATGAATATCCAATTAAGTACATTTTCACTGGAGTCACACTGAAAGATTGCAAACTCTGATCTGAGTTGGGCCACTGCGGTGAGTCCTGCAGATAATGTCTAATGCACAAAGACCAAACAATGGGTAGACTGCCAAATTCTTATTTGTCCTTCACATGAAGACCATATTGACTGTTTCAAAAACTCTTTGTATGAGCCATTATTTTCAAATTGTTTCCCAACTTATACTGCAATTGAAAATTGGACAGCTCTTCAATTGCTCCTACATTTCAATTGATTACCAATACAGGTTTTCAGAATTAAGAATATTGCCCTATTCTTTTCCACGGCATCATGTTGACTTTGTGTTGTGGTCATTTAAATATTGCTGTACAGTTTTCACTGGACTCTGGTGTTAAGATAACAGAAGGGAGAATCAATTAGATTTATTATCTCTAAACTGTACAGTAAGTGATAAGACAACACCTACACATAATGTAGCATTCATTTTCAAGGACTTGTATAGTTGTACAGTTTTAGTACCTTAAGTACCAGAGTGACTTATAGTGTCATATACAACAATGGAAAAGACTCTGCTTGAATAGAATCAAAATTGTCACAATGGGAAAGAATAGAGAAGACAGTAGGTAGAAGTGCACACTCATGATGTTCAAGAGCAACTTAGATAAGCAAATTATGTAGCTGACATCCAAAGTCTAGGTTACAAATCAGAGACAAAAGCTGGACTAGAGCAGCAGTCCAGCCTTTGTCCAGACTTCTTGAGCTTTTCTGGCTTCATTTTGTCCAGGTCTTATCCTTCATATTTATTCCTAAATCAGGTTTAGCACTTCACCTAAACTTCCTCTACTGCCAATAAAACCATTCTTACTGGTTTCAGTGGGAAACTTCTTTGAGTAAAAATGATCAGAAGATGTGGTAGAAATGCAGTTTAATGCTTTAGCATCCTTTAAACAGTTTTCTCATCAAATTTTTCCAAAATGAACTGAAATCAAAGCTAGTCAGTTTTCTGATATCAGTAAATTTTGTTTCATAATGTGCATGGGCATATTTTTGGCCAAACAGGTGTAACACAAAATATTTTCTGAACTGAAAAGGAAAAGCAGCACTTTTTTCCCTCCTCTAGTCAACAGTAGGAATTTCCTTTCATTTATTCCAATTGCAAATATTCAAATTGATGGGACAGCATTATGGGAAAGGTCACATATACAAAGGAAGAAAGCTTGATCCATCCCCAAAAATCAATGGCAAGTTTCCTGTTGGTTTCAGTGAGAGCAAGATTGGGCCCATAGTCCTTTTAATCCTTGCTCATAATTCTTCTGAGTCAAGTGTTCTGCCTTCCATGACTTTGAAAAAAAAAAAAAGTCCATACTTCTGAATAAATTATTCAAAATCAACCTTGGAAATACATTCCTCTATAAAGTACACTTACAGCTCTGGCTGATTTTTAAAAAGAAGATAAGGAATAAGTTTCACAGGGAGTCATTTCCATGTCTACTAACCTTCCATAATATTTTCCTCCTTTAATTTTTCCACGATGATTAAACATCATCTATTACTGGTTCAAGACTTTTCGTGACTTCTGTGACACATGCTGCTAATCCAGTAGCCTGTTGACTCATAAATTATTCAAACTGAATTTACCAATTTTGCTTCCCAATACCTGAGACATCTAAAGAACCAGTATGCCACATAAACTTAAGGCTCTCTCCAGATGTAACAGACATACGGTTTCCTGAGTCTTCCGTTCCCCATTAAGTGTTCATGACACATATTTTCTAAAGAAAAAATCTAAGAATTATTTTGTTGCTGCAGTTATTAATAATACAAACTGAGAAAGTATGGCATCTTTCTGAGGCTGTTGCCCCTCTTTGGATATATTATTTTGCTTGGCAAGTCATGAGTCTGAGAAGTTTAACAGACTGGACACATCTTCAAGGGTCCCAGGCTGCTCCAGAAAATAATTCCAGAAATTCAGATGATGCTATGTTTCCTCCATGGCTGATGTAATTCTCAAAGAGAATGGCATTGTGCAGCTGAGGACACCAGCTTTTCTGTGTGTTCAACAATGAGAGTCCTGGTCAGCTTCAGCTCTTGAAGGTTCCAATATTCTCTGCAATTTTAGCCTTACCTGGGTAGCTTTAGACCTCTCCTTATAGTTTCTTTATTTTATTCTTAATAGATTCTTATTAATATTCTTATTATTTTCCTATTATGGTCACATTATAGTGTCCTTAATTTTCATTGCCTCTGCCTAACTTTTTCTGTGTTCTGAATATTTTAAGTAATTAATGATTCACTAATGCACAGTTCCCTTAAATACCCCTTAAAATCTCCTGGATAGGCCTATTGGAAGAGGAACAGTATTTGAATCTTTGGGATAGCCCCTATAGTCTGATCCATTTCCTATGTACATCAAAAGGGAATGTTCTCCATCATTTTGCATAGGCGGTAGATCAGATCCTATAGACATTGTTTGTCAGTTGCCATCTGATTAGATACACATTTACCAGGGTCCAAGATTCTTGGCAATCATGACAGATCATTAGCTCAAAGGTGACACACTCTGATGCTGTTCCTGCAACATAGCATAATCCACTGCAAAATGTTGTGATGATGATGTTTCTTTCGTGTTTTGAGATGAAAAGAGGTCAGAAATGCTAGAAATTATGATGTAGGTAGATCATCCAGTGTGTTTTATATAATATAAAACCTGATATCAACATGGCGCTATTATGAAAAAAAACCTATTTAAAATATTTGGCATACTATAGAAATGTTATATTTCCGAAATCTTTTTTTTTCTTCACAGAAAGTAAATTTTTAAAATGAGCAAAGAGGCACGATTTCTTTTTAAAGTAATACTTTAGCCTTAAAAATGTCAGGAGCTAGATACTGAATATTTTCATTGAATTTTACAATATTTATATGGAATATTCATATTAGGACATTGCAAACCACCATATTTTCAGAGCAGACAGTGCTCTTGAAAGTAATTTGCTATTCTGTTCATCCATTTCAAACTGGGCTGCAGCTTCAGAGGACAGAACAACCTGTCGCCACCTGGCAACCTCAACTTTTTCTCCAGTGAAACAGCACTGTGGCTTAGCACAGTCCACACACTGAGCACAAGATCTGCTACAAATATGGAAAAAATGTCTATCCAATCTCTTTAGAGCTGAGGTTGCCTGCACCACCCACTCTCACCTGGTCTTGAGACTACAAGGGTTTGTGTGACTGCAGGCACAACTGTTGGAAGTGAAAAGGCAATTTAAAATTTAGAGGATAATCAAATTGAAGAGCTTAAAGAACCTTGCCATCTCAAGCAGTTGTTTTTTAAAATCCAAATTTCAAATTTAGGTGACTACTAGAGCAAGGAGGTGTCAGACCAGACCAATATCCTTTAACAGTTTAACACTGTTCATCCTGTTGGCTGCAAGGGGTTGTACTATGACACTGCTGGATCCTTAGATGTTAGCTCTGAGGAGAAAGCACAACTAATAATAGAAATATTTAACATCACAAAATAAGTTAAAGTGGAACTCTTCAAACGCTGTTATTTAAAAATTCATTTCTCAAAAGGCTTATAAATCCCGTGTTTGGAAATATTACACACTGACACTTCATACTGCTGATCTTACTCCTCTACATTTAAATAGCCTAAATAGTAATCAGTGTATTTGCAATAGCTGAAAGTCAGTTAGATCAAGTCAGTTCTCAAGTGAATCGATGTATACTGATTTACACCACAGTTGATCTCATTAGTCTCATAAGAGAGGCAGCAGCTCTAATAAAAGCCTCCCCAGAAAAAAGTGCATCTATTTATTGTTATCTTTAATATTTTGTGAAAACAGGAAAGACTTGAAGGTAAGCAGCTTTAATGCACCTATTGATTTCCTTTATTTAAAATATTAATGAACTGACTAAAACAAGCGATGTTTTGGAAAAAAAATTATCAGAATTAAACAACATGCATGATGTTTTCTACATGATCCCAAGTGTTTATATATTAAAAAACAAATTAAAACTGATTAGTTGATAATGACTGCAGATGCTGACCTTTGGAAAGATTTATTAGTCCAGCAAACTGTGAACTGGGCTACCTCCTCATTCTGACCTTGATACAAGAACAGAAACAGCGAATGGCAGATTTAACCCTTGCTGATTCTAAAAATAAATTCCTGATAAAAGAAACATCAATTGTGGTCCAACATCAGAACTTCTAGGCTGTGAATATTAATGCAAATTCCTTTTTTTTTTTTAAATAAGGCTATCCATGGGAATCAAATTACTGCCCTCTGTGTCCCTGGTTCCTTACAAAGAGATACCTTTTTAGGTGATATGGAAGATATGGGGGAACATTGTAGTATACAATATGTACAGTTGCACTTCATTTTCGCTCACCAGCAAAGCAAGTTGGATGTATGTCATACAAAAAGACTATAATTTCCTTGCTTGGTTTCTGTGATTGGTCCCCTTCGCTGTCCATTGCAGGCAGCCCAAATATTCCCATTGACTTCAATACATGTGTGTACAGGTCTTAGTTATGGACAAAACTGTAAATTGAAAGCAGACATTTATCAAGGCAAAAAGTCAATAAGACTTGCAAATATCTGAGAAAATTATTTAATTGCAATTTGAGTTTAAATAATGACTATAACCCGAACTGGTTTAGCTTACTTTTTATTTATTTATTGTAACTACTTTTCAGGAGCCTCTTACTGGCTCTTTTTAAGCTCACAATTAATGTCTATTGACTTTCATACAGCCTGCTGCAATACAGGTAGACCCTACCTTCAGCAGCTACTTTATGCCTTACTAAATTAACAGCTAAACATCAATGCTTAGTCCTGTGCTTTTAAACATAAAGCAGCCAAATCTGGACTGTCTGGCAAATGGATTCAGATCAGTGACAACTGGCTACAAGAGTTAATCTTAGAAGGTGGGGGAGGAATAAGGAAAGGGGCAGAGGAGAAAGGGACTGTTGGGGTTTTTTTCTTCTTTTTTTTTTTTTAACAACCCTGTGATCTACACTGCAATCTGTTTTGTCTGTTGCTTCTGACAGTATCACAGGGAACCTCGCTTGGTGAGATTGATTGGTACCTCCAACTTAGCCATTTCCTTGCAGAACGGCTGCCTTTTTTTGCCTAATGATGTTACATTTGTCCTGCAGATGATGTAGAGCATGCTGCAGAGGATGAACAGCTCTGCTCTGATCACTCCTTACTTGGCAAGTACTCACGCTTCACACCAACACTCCTCAGCACCATTAATATTATATATAGATACCCTTGTCACAGATTTACATTCGGTGATCCGAAATCAGGACAGGAAGGGTGAAGTGTGCGGGGGGTGTGCGGGTGAGGAGGTGATCTGATTTATTGTGAGGAATGTTGGTGAATAAAAAGGAAGTGATCAAATTTATATTAATGTCTTGACCTATATTCTCAGTGCTGCTTTTTTCACTGCTCAACCCCAAAGTGTCTTTCCTCCTGCAACAGATTTCAAAGAGTCTCTAAAAACATGATGGTTCTCTGTCTTGATATCCATTTACTTGCAATAAAATCTTTGAAATCACAATTTTGTGCATCAGTGACAGCCCCTGGGGAAGTTAATTAGTCATGAAGTAGAGGCCAAATTCTCAGTCTCTAAAACGATGTGTGTGTCATTGGCACATCCGTAACTGGATGAGCATAGAAACCCTGAGCACTAATCCCTCCGAAACCTGTTCTGGGGATGAGTCAGGGTGTTGTAAAGAAAGAGATCTTTTCTAGAAGAATGTCAGCTTTGTTTTTCAGAGGATCAAGACCACAGTAGGTGTGGGGAATATGGCAGAAAGTTTCCTGAGGTTCCTTACGCAGCATTTCCTAAGTTGCCTACATTCATACACTGATTTCTCCATGGTTCCCTTGAGGTTTGGAGGTCAGGGTGCTAAAGAATGAAGAACCACAATATTTTTTTAATATCTATGCCTCTGCTCTGCCTGACTGCAGTGGAGGTTATAAAGACACTTAGGAGCAACATGAAGTATAGCAAAAGCAGTGTAGTTTTCTGCATCCCTAAATAACAGAGTTAGACATATGTAAATAGCCACATATGGTTTGCAGAAAATTTCCCTGAAAAATAATAATTGTGAATTGAAAAGTGGAAATTTTGAATTTGTACTGAACAGAATGCTTAATTTCTGAATCCTTTTATCTCCTTTTCTTCTTCCCTTCTTCCCTTCCCTTCCCTTCCCTTCCCTTTCCTTTCCTTTTCTTTGCTTTTCTTTACTTCTCTCTTTTCTCTTTCATATATGAAACTTAGATTTTTTTCTGGGTGAAACTGCTTCAAACAGAAAGAGTTTAATGTAGAGAGCACTGAAATGAAATTATATGCTGTGAAACATCTGATGCTGATACAGAGAATATTGAAATGGACTATTTGGCCCATCCATTTTAAAGAGAGATTTTTATTTTTATTTAGGTTTTGGCAGTAGTAACTATCTGAAATTGGTACAAATTGGCAAAATAGTTTTGGCACGAAGAAGCTAAGTCTTTCAGTATGAAAAAATGTCCTGACTGTTGCTTTGCTGTGCCTGAGATTCCCTGGGCCATGGAAATGCTGCAGGAGAGAGAGTATATCCACAGAAGGAACCTGAATAGTTCTTGTTCTACAGAAGGATATGTGTGTTTCAAGCACTATAGTGGAACATGAGCCCTGAGTAACTGCAATATTGCAATGAAGAGCTAAGGTAAAAACCCACTGTTACAAGTGCTGCGCGGTGACCCAGTGAGTTAAGCTCTCTCCTCCTCACCTCAGGTGGCTGGTCAGCAGTAAGTTAATGATCTCTTTGTACTTCTGAAAACCATATTCAAATAAGTCATTTACAGTTCATTAAATACCTGCTCTTGGTACTTGAAATGCACAGCATTATAAGAATGGTTTGAGACATATAATCTAAAACCCAACCTGTACAAAACTTTGTTCCACTTCCCTGTTCCAGCAGAAGGGACTTCTGCCACTTTGTCACTTTTCTGAAGGATTTGGCAGGAACATCACTGTTCTTTTCCAGATTTGGTTAGTACAGCCATGACCTTGATCAGCTTGGTGTCGTCCTCTTCTCTTTGAATTCTAGCTCAGAAAACCTAACAGTGTTTGCAGAATCTAAACTTCCAGGTTTTTAAAATATGGGAAAAAAAGAATATTTATGCCCCAAACATTACTTTTGGGGAGTTTGTTCACATCTAGATTTATCAGCAATAATCAACTGACACATCAAGCATAAACTAATACCAGCTGATTACCATCAATGCAGTTAGGCATGAACTAATATGCCATAATGCCTCATTGTGATTATAAAGTTTTCTTATAAAATGCTTTAAAATTACTTATGCTAATTTAGTTACAAGACTAACATGTACTGAGCAGGAAATTATGTTGCATTAATTTCAGCACTCACCACTATTATTAGCCAATCATATCCCTCTTCTTCTTTCCATTTTATAATTATCATTAATTACCAGTTTATAATAAGTTTATTCAGTTAATTCAATGCTTTTCATGCCCTGAAGCATAAACCAATACTGATATCATTTGAACCTGCAACTAATTATAAAATTGTAGTACCATTAGGTAACTTGTTCTGTAAATTATTTCATCCTTTCAGGTAACCCAAGACTTTTTTTTTTTAATTATGAACAGAAAAGACAGACATTCCTGATTAATGCTTTGAGGTTTGCCACATCAGGATTTTTTTGGGTTTTGTTTTGCAATAAAATTTTTATCAGTGTCAAGAAATTAAAACAGACTAAAACAACTGAAAGTTGAAAGTAAGAACCAAATATGTTGCTTGCTAAATTATTTTGTCTGCTTCCATAGCAGAAAAACCCAAAGAGACAGACACCTGCAGGTAAAATTCAGGAGAAAAGCTTCCAGCCAACTTAGTGGAGTGTTTTATTGAATAACCTTTTCTCCTACCATTTTAAATGGGACTAGACAATGTCATTGGTCAAGTACTGTAAAGGATCATCTTGTACTGGGCAGAAAAGATAGACTCTCTTCTGCCTGTAATTTCTTTATGGAATTTTTTAAGAGATTCTTTAAGAATTATTTCTTACAGTAATACTACAATTTGAGCTGGAATTTTGATTACGATTTAACAGCTCAACATTATAAAGGAATATTAACAGAGTAAGGCTACTAAATACTACCCCTTTCTGCAGGAACGGTGGTTTAATTCCACCATACTTATGATATAGTTGCATGTTTTTCATGTAGATTAATTACCTAATTAGAGAAGAGCTGTAGTAGCAGTACTGCTACGCTTTTCAGGTGATGGAGTACAATACATTTTCCCTTTCATAAGGGTTATGAAATCTATTCCTTTCAGCTTAGTTGCTTCCTCAACCATTACTTCCCAAGTCTACCTAAACACTGCACTTCTCCTGACACTCCAGAATGCAGGTTTATCTTGCACCAACTACCCTCATTCTCAAAGCACCATTGTAGCAACCAAGTCTTAATCAGGAGGCAGCTGGTCATTCAATGCTTTCATTGTATGCTAAAATGATGTGCGCAGAGATTTAGATATTCCAGGCAAATATTCTAGGCTATATTTACAGCTGACTGATTCTGTCAAAATTTCACCAAATTAGCAAAATTCTGAATTTTTAGCTAGCAGTGTTGGTCAACTGATACTCATTGTGACTACTACCCTAGTTCTGCAATCCATTACAGCTCTCCTTGCTACCACTGAGGGACTCACTATCTACATAACCAACAATAGTGAGAAAATTCAGACAAGACTGTATGATAAAAAGTCCTGGTAACTTTTCCCTGAGTGAAGACATGATAAGACTAAAAGGAAAATTTGTCCCAATTTCTGTTTTGGGTGCCCTATAGGGTTAGAGACGCACCAGAGTGTCCAATGTCCAAGACAACCTCATATATCCCTTATACAGCTCTTAGGTTTCTCTTTTCAGCTTCTTAGCTGAATGATAACACCCTATCTTAGTGGAGACAGTACCATGGCAAAATGATTTGTTGGCCTTTCACCCCACTTATGGCTTCTGATGACAGGCAGAGTGATGGTTAAGGCCACAAAGACCATCCCTTTTCTGAATCTTCTGCTTCTTTAGAAGAAGTTTCTTTAAATGAAGCAGAGGTCGAAACTCAGGCCTGTCTTTTGGATCCCATATCCTTAGTTTAGGCACTACCGTGAAGAATTAGGGTTATGTCAGACATAGGCTTAGTGATTGCTCTCCCACCAAATATGTGATGTGGTTCTTGATACTATTGTCCAAATGTAGTGGGACTCCAAACCAGCCATTGCTGCTTTGCAAATGGACATGGCACAAGCAGGGTACGGAGAACAATAGGGTGAGGTGTTTCTTCCTTCTTACCTTGACAACATGCTTGTAGCTGTCAATGACTACCCTCAGTACAACCTGACACTGCTGGGACAGTCATGCAGGACTTGGAAATAAGTAGCCTTCTGTGGTTTAAATCTGAATTGATTCATTTGCCATTTCTTATGAAGCCAGCTTGTGCAGGCTCTGCTGCTGCTTAATGACATTACTGCCGGGAAACTTTCCTTGCAGAAAACCCAGAGGGAACGACAGATATCACCTTGGGCCTCATCATCTTAGGTGGTATTCACTATGTTCATACCATGAATAGGATGTAATAGGCAGAAATACATTTTGATAGCAGCTTGGCTCTGCAGTACTATATGGTTCTGGGCATTAAGAAAGGTAGAGGAATTAGAACCCTTTTTGGGACAGTGATAGAGGGAGGGGGCTCAAGTAACTGTAAGTGAATTTGCAATGTGAATGACCATGAGGCTGGTGTCCTGAATTGCATCAGAGAATGACTGTTTTGACAGTACACAGCGTGCCTGTAATCTCTGAAATCTAGTCTGATCCTCTCAATCTTTCTGTGGTCTCTGATTCCTCCTTTCATAGCTCCAGTCACATGAGGAATATTACAATCTATCTCTTCTTAGCATCATAGAAATAGCCACACTGATAAGGACCAGTAGTCATTTTAAAGTTAAATTTTCTCTGTTGCTAGCAAAATGCTCCAAAGAGAGTAGCAAAAAAGCTTCAAGGGTGCAATTATAGAATAACTGCTAATTCACAGAAATGCTTGCTCTGAATGAAGTTTAGGTTTTTATTTGCTAAATATTTCTTACAAAATAAATTTTTCAATCTTGTTGTTCATATTGCTACAGCCCACGCAGAGCAATTAAAAATTCTGATCTCACACAGGCTGTTGCAAAGCACGGTTTTGATTAATCAGAAAATTGGTTTAATAATTTGTTGCTAGGAGTAATACATTAATGCGGACAAAGTCCATACTGCTGTCTGTTGAACTATGTGTCTGGTATCACAGACAGCTCTGAGAATTTAGAGGAGCAACCTATGTGAGTAAGAATATTCATCTATGTGTTTGGTCTGCAAGCCCTCACTGCTCTATTTGAAGTATTTGAGGAAGTTTGCTGTTGTACCTAACGTTTAATTTCTTTTCATATTCACAGATGGTAAGCAAATATTAGCAACTAACGTGGCAAGGCATATTAATATTATTAGCTGGCATTTTGAGTAATGGAATCATGATAAAATGCTACAGTGGAGAGGGACTTTGGACAAAGATAATTAACCATCTACAAACTTTATTCGAATGTATTATGATTTTTATACTGAGATAATAACTCTGAAAGCCACGCTTAAAGAATTATTCGATAATTCTTTATTGTATGTCATCGTGTCTGGGTTAGGCTGTGCCATTTCAAATACAAATATCAACAGAAATGGGATTTCACTGCTGTGGTGACTTTTTAGAAGTACATTAATTAGGACTCATTATGACTTGAGATTAAATATGATTCATATGCTAGCAAGTTGATCTTAATTTATTATTTACTGTATGCCTACCAAGAAACTAGATTTCTTGGTTACTCTCAGCAGAATTCTCTGAAGATGGACATCAGCTCTTCAAAAAAGAGGAGAGGAAAACACGTAACATAAGGGAGCTTTTACCTAGATAAAAGTCAGCTGTCACTATGTGAGTACTGGTCTTAAAAAACTAATACCAACTGTAGTTATATGTCAGGTACCTTATTCAGAGTTCTGCATTTCCTGTGATGGGTCATCTCTGCAGCAAAACCAGTCAGAAAATCAATGAGTAAGAAATGAAATAAAAAGTAGACCTGTTTTAGGCAAGGTGTTTTCTCTCTTCATCACTGACATAGTAAGCATTTTATGACTTGTAACTCTCTGCCTGCTGCTGAGTAAGTTTTCTGTATGTAAAGGCTTTTGATCGAGGAAGAGCAAATGGAGTACAGATTCCGAGTCATTCTCAGCTGATAATCCTTCATAGATTGTTCAGATACTTTTATAAATCAGATCTACCAGATTATGAGAATGACCTGAAATAAAATTGTTGCATTTCTGTATTATGTGAACCTGAGGGGTGTGGGAACTCATTAATATCCTACTATTAGTTTCTGACACAAAAATTACCTGATTTATCCATTTGAACTATTTTTAGCCTTGTTCTATGCATAAGCAATACTTCCCTGCAGAGAAGGGAAATTCACCACTACGCTAATCTTTAAAACAGCTAAATTAATCCCTTCACTCTCTTTGATCTACTTTCTCTCAGATGTCCTAACTCAAGTGATAGCTGCCAGGGCATGAAGCGGCACTTGAGCTGATTGTTCCAGCAAGGTAGTCAGTCAACTGGTCCAGCATCCTGGTGAGCACTGCTGAACCACACTTTCACCTTCAATGCACACACTTCATTACAGGCTTGTTTTGCAGCACTTCAGCTCCCATCCTTGCCTTTCTCTGTGGCACCTAGTACCTAAGAGATATACATATGTGTGTGTAGGTATTTATAAGTACTTTACTAACAATACAGGACTTCAACTTCCATGTAACACAACGGCAAAAATAAACTTTGGGAAAATAACTTCTTCAAGAATGTTAGTATCTGTTTAAATTCAAATGCAAGCATGCTCACACTTGAAAAATAAGCATGTGTACAAGTGCTGCTTTATAAGCAGAATGTGGATACAATTTACTGCCTGGTTTAACTATTTTAAATTGATGAACATACTTTAGATTTCTATGGGGAATCCTATCACAAGTTCTCAAAGTCCTTTGCAAATAGCAGTGAGGTAGAAAAGTGTTAATTGTAAAGAAAAAAAATATTGATAAAGGACAGTAGTCAAAGATAGGCTAAAAGACTCAATAAAATAAAAGTGAAACTCACAGCAGAGTCGGGACTTGATGCTACACCACTGCACTGCAGCTATCCTTTACTCCTTCTGAATAATGATGTTAGTGCCCCTCAATTTCACTTGAACATTTATTCTATTCTGGCAAAATTCTGGTAATCTGACTTTTCTCTATCGCTGTGCAAGGGCACCTGCAACCTCAGCTTCTTTCTCCACCTCAAGGTTGGCAGTGAGGCTAAAAAAATGTGGGCATCTTGTGGTATTCAGCAGCAGCTCTCAGAAACCTTCTTGGTTTTCCAAATTAAGGAATAAATGGTGCTAGAAGACCGTGTGTTAATGCTCAATGTCAAAAAGAAGGGATTTCACTGTCCTAATACAATCTGTTGCCTTTTTTTTTTTCCAGCCATGATAATGTGACGAACCTTCATGTTGTAGATTATAATAGGAAATTTAGCTACACTACAAATTATGTTTCCGGGCCCAAGGTTTTACAAAGTATGCCAATGCCAGTGTCAGACAGGTCTCTTTCATAATCTCCATTTGAAAATCAGTGCTATAAAATTTGACAAGCTTGAAGAAATTAATTTCAGATTCTGGAGAATGGCGAAATATCAAGTGTCTTAGATTAAGCAGCAGGACAGTAATTTCAATTTACCTTCTGTGGATCAAAAGAGAGAGGTGAGTTCAAATCCTAAGCAGTGTGTCAAGAATTGAAACACTGGGGAGAATTTGTGAAAGTACAATCAACGAAAAAATAGCTAAATATTTTGATCTTCAATATCCTTCTATTAGAGGGTGTTCATTTCCATGCACTATTTAGTTTACAAGTATTGATGCGCTGAATGAGTTTCAAGAAACAGCAGGGGATTTATGGCCTTCTGATTTGTTATCTAGGTCATGAATACAAGAATTTCATTCTAATGTCCTGGAGCCATATCATACCATTGATTTTTTTAAAGCAGATTTCGCCATTGATTTAAATAGGGAGTTCTGCTTAAAAATCAATGGCACAATATGGCCCTGAGACATTAACACGTTCAGAATATTGACGGAAAAGGAAAATAAACCCCTCTTTTAAAAGCTCTTTCTCTCAAAATATTATTATTTCCCTAGAAGGTCTGGGCATTCTACTGGATGTTCTTAAATTAAGCATAAATGCTGTTGAATGCAGGTTAACAATTAGATTTTTTTCCCCTAAAAAAACATATGACTGGCATCCAACCTTTTAATCAAATAATTGACTAATCACTCACTGTGGTACAGCTTCACAAGCAACTCTTCCAGCTAAACTCATCTCCCCTGACCCCCTCTTTGCCACTTTCTCTCCGCACTTCACTTCAGAAAATGTTCAGTACAGCCCATTAAGGAACACTTTAATTCAAGAGAGTCTGGCTGATCAAGAAAAATTAAGCTCCTAATAACAGCAAAATCGAAAGAAATTTGGACAAAATGACTCTCCGCATCACAGATTTTGTTTACTAGTGGGTAATTAATTCTCCACATATGTTGGGAACATCTGTCGCAGTGACCTGCCATCGTATCTGTGAAATGACTGCTGTGCAGCTCCTCCGCAGGTCATTAGCAACACTTGGAAAGGAATCTTCCTCTTTCTGCCCCAAATGGGCAATGCTGTCTAGGGTGCTCGCATCCCAAGAGTCACTCAGGTCTCTGCGACCCTGCTTCTTGCCTGCTTCGAGCACCTCCTTCTTCTGAATCGTGTAGTACTCAGAGGAAGACCTGGTGCCTATAGAAGTATCCGCAAGAGAGACCAGAAGAAAAATACAATGGATTTTGCTGTCTTCTGCATCAACATGAGTCTTGTCACATCATTGTGAGTTGGCCTTCCTCTTGGTTAAAAATTCATCCTAAATTATTGCTCTAGAAGCTAACCTGTTTATTCTGTTTCTTCTTGGCCAAAGGGCTTTGATAAGTGAAAGAAGAGAACTTTTTTCCTCAGCAGAGCTTCCCTTTCTGTCTATACAGGGAAAATAACTAAAAGAGAGGCCAAGTTTCCAGACTTCCTCTTTTATGTCTCCATTAAACTAGGGATAAGCTAGTATAAGAAATATTCCCTGATTAAAAAAGTGAGGTAACAGTGTATACTGATACATGTGCAAATCCCCTTTTTTACCATAAGCAAAGCAAAAAGCATAACGAATAAACATAAACACAAAAGGAAAAGCTCAGCATCTGTACTTGAAAACTACATTTAGGTCATATATTGGCCAAGTACTGCTCACGTGCCAAGGCATAATCACATGCTTCAGAGCTTTAGACATTATTTTCAAGGTCATGCAGAAAATATTTTTCTGGTGAGGCAAATTCCCTTCCCTCCCTCCCCCATACCCATAGGGACTAGAATAAGCTGAGGAGGGTGAACACCTGCAGCTCTTCCAAGACACCTGTGTTTACAATGAATGCCACAGAGCCAACAAATCTTCTTTCACAGGAAACAAAAAAGATGCAGACATCAAAGAAAATTAGTCTGAGATATCATTATACACAAAACAAAGCACTTACTGTAAGAATCATGTGTCATTCTCACTAATATTATATTAAAGAATTCCAACTCCTGCCATTCTCATTCTTCCTTTTAAATACCTTTTCTTACCTTCCCTAAATGTGTATTTTACCCTGAAGCCTACGATTAATGTTTATCTTTAAATAACCTTCTATTTTTTTTTCAAGGGGCATCACTACATTAAAATTCTGAGTAGGTTTGAGTCAATATAATCTGGTGTAACTCCACAGGTACCTGAGAAATTGTGGATTTACATCCACTGAGATTGGTGGAGCTCTCTATTAAAAACAACTACAGTAAAATATATATCATTGCCATTGTTTCAGATAATAGTAGAGAGGAGAAATCCTAGTTTCAATATTGCTTCTGAAATTAAGAAGTTACTTTTATCTTCTATGGTGAAAGCTGCTCCATGTGTAGGCTGAAATAAACCTTGAAGAAGTTATAGTCTGTAAGTCCATATATATAAAATAAATGTCTTCCCATTGAACAAAATTGGTTCTGTTCATTTTTCAAGATACACAGTTTGTTCGTGTGTGTACAAATCACTCCAACAAAATTGTAGCCAGAGCATAGGGCTGGGAATTGGGAGATGGGAACTACTCCTGACTCGGCTGAAAACTACCTGTGTGACCTTGGCAAACATCTTAGGACTCACAAGACTGATGGCTGCTTAATGAGATAATCTACTATGAAAAATGGGGGGGGGGGTATGAGGTAGGAACATATGTGTGCACAAAAAGAAGGAGTTTCTGAAGCCAATTGGGTCAGTATTTTACCAGGTTTTGCTGCCTCTTGCATCCAAAGTCTGAAATTGTAAAGACTGTAGAAACAAGAGTAAATGGAGTTGCCTTCTGGTAAGTGAAAAATTCAGGAGGCAGTTCTGACTGAAACCACATCTGAGGCTGGCTAGCAGTGGCTTCGGCAGCAGGGGAGAAAATGAAGTTAAATCTCTGATCCTTTACAGTACTGGAAATACTGTACCAATTTTCTGGTTGGAAATATGCAGACTTGTTGCTTTGCTTCTCCCACAGGGATTTCTTAGAAGGAAAATTTATTTTGTTGCATTTCTGGTGAGGATAAGACAGTGTGTCTGGGTTCCCCAGATGGCTCTGGAGCTCAAGGAGAGGAATTGGAGAAATACTGAGAAACAGAAACTCTATTAGCGGTACAGGGTCTCTGACAAGTGATCTCAGAAGTTGCATGCCCTCCAGGAGACAGCATTCAGATGTATTTATGTATGTTCATATCCATCCATTTGCTTTCTCACATGGTACTAGTCGGAGTTATACCAAGTATGTGATAGCTATTGCAACATTCAAAACCAGGTAAAGGCCTAAACTGCATGTTTTACTCCCAGTTTATTTCCACACAGGACTGTTTAGTAAATCCTTCATTGCAAATCTTTCACACTTGTGGATCACAGAAATAAGATGAGAGGAAGGTGCTTACCAGGACCACCATAGGACGCACACTCTAACCATGGGCAATTTTTAATTATGAAGTAATAGAGATTAGCCACATCTCCATCTCTGAGTCATATTCCAGAAATTCAAGAAGATGAAGGCAGAGGGGAGAGAGTGAGAAAAATCACAGACTTTATCCTTGAAGGTCATAGCAAATCTACACACAGGTGATGCATGCACCATGTACTGCCTTCATTCCTCCTGTATTCACTCTTCTGCATACCTTCAATTGAGAGTCTAGAACAAGTTGCCTGTGAAAGATTCAGAGCAGCTTTGGAAAATGACAGTGCTCCAAAAAATTCAGGATACCAAAATGGCTATAGTAACTCACAGACAGTGTCTCAAGAGACCCTTTAGAATGTAGCCTGAAATAGATAGACTTTGTCAGAGCCTCTTGCATATTAGATTTTTTGCAAAGATATCATCTTCATCCCTGAATTACCCTCCTTCCCACTCTCCCCCTGCCTACCTCCAGCTCTCCCCTCCTTCAAAAAATGTAGGGAATTCTTCCAGGGAAGATTTTTAGGGTTTTACTTTCCCAAAATTCCTTCTATGTGTCATTCACCTCACCTCCTCCACGGCAGGCCCTGGTCTGACCCAATATTTATTCACTGTTCCTTCTGCAAGCTGTAATCTCCAGCTCTCCCAGGGGAGTAAAGCCAGCAGCCAAATATCTGCTGACAGCTTTGCATCTGTAAATCCACAGCAACTTCATTGAAATCTGAGGAATTAGTCTGGCTTGACACCAGTAAGAAGAAGAGCCGGATTTGACTTATTAGCACAATAACGGAGAAATTAGTTAGATTACACTAAGGATTTCGGTGATAAAAACATTTAGTTTTCTTTTAACCAGTGCAAAGGTAACAGCATAATTCCCTTAAGGAACGTGCAGAAATAGTAGCCTATGTACAAAGAAGGAAAAACCTTAAAAACGAGTATGCTGTCAGAGAGAGTGATACTAATACCCAGGAGAGCTGTATATAATTAGCTGTCATCATTTACATGGTTAGTTTCTTCACCACATACAAAATATACATAATTACAGTTCACTTACAAAGGATTAATTTGCTGTGTTCCATATCTTATGAATTTTTATGGCACATAAGTCAGTTGCCATTAAGTTAAAATCTAGGCCAAAATTTCTAGAAAACTTCCAGGCACACGTAGGGGAGTCAGCGATGACTACTTGGTATCACAGCTGCTAAGCTTTCCAAAGCTCAGTGTTTAGTTATTTATAACTGTATCATATAATTCAGTTGCTACTCCTTAAATGATAATTTTTTATTTATTTGCCAACAACTAAAATTTGCCCCTTCTCATACATGTCAAAGGTTTAAGGAAAGCTTCAGAAAACCTCGGTCAAAATAATTCAGCTCTTTCAATTAATGTTAATAGGGAAAATACCATCTGTACTGGGAAACTATTAAAAAGTATGCCACTGAGAAGCCATACCTAAAGTGGCATTTTCAAAGCTGGTCTTTTTGTCAGGAATGGGAATGCACACACCTTTGGGAGAGCTATGAAGTTCTGCAAAATTTCAGCTCCTACGAAACCTGCAGGGACTTTGGCAGGTAAATTGTCTGAGGACTGTAGTCTAAAAAAAATTTCCTCAGGAATCAGATTTGAGAAAAACATTCAGAAAACATTTCTAGATGTTGTAATAGAAACAAATATTTCTGAGCATGACCGTGCCTTTGCACTAATGAGTGTGATGTCCACTGGCTAATTGGATTTTTCATCTCCCCCCCTTTTTTATGGATTCAGATTTGTTAACAACTTACTATTGCTATCAGAAACTCTGTTTAAAGGAAAAAAAATAAGGAAAAAGGAAAGTGAACCAGCAAATTAAAGATCTGAATTAATTTCTAGCTGTAACCCCTGTAAGGAATGAGAAATGCAACTTTTTTAGAAATTAGACTAATGAAGGTCCTTGAGTGTAGTGAGAAAACATCTCCTTTGCTTACGTATCTCTGTGTTAATGAACTTGAATTTCGAACCACAAGTCTGAAGAATAGACTGATTCTCGAGTGATTAACTAGAAATCAAAACCTCATTGTTATCAAGGCATAAAGTGCTGATTTAGTACAAGTATTCTTAGTGGCTGAAATTTGTTTTAACAGTACTGTAAAGGGCTAATATTGTCTTACTGTAAGTCATACTGACTGTATATGCCTTGCTGTCTCACTCTAGGCACAAGAAGAATTGTGCTTTATGGCTAATAGTGTTCCCTCTTACTGTCTTGTTCAAATTCTGGAGCTACAAGACTACCTTTCCTTCCTCAAAACTTAGGCTACTGGAGGTAGTTGAGGTGAAACAAAGGTTGAGAAGGTGTCCTATAGTGCAACCGTACTCTGAGGAGACGAAAAGGTGAAACCTAGGAAAAAGGAAAAAGAAAATAGAAGTAGGAGGGCACTTTTACCATGTCAAGAGTAAATTTATCAGAAATGCATGAAATATACACATATACATATATTTGTTGGCAAAATATTTTTACGAGGTTAATTCAAAGCCATTAAAAATGGCAGCTTTGAAACAACAGCCAGAGAAGGCCAAGGACAACGCAGGCAGGAAAAAATCTCAGATGTGTTCATGGCAGTGCCTCTTCTTGGAAAGATGTTTCCTGGTTATTTCCACATAAAGGGAGAGGAATTAGTCCAAAATACACCATCAATCTCTGGAAATAATTTTTAGGCTCAGCTTGTGGAGGGTGGATGCCTCCAGGAAATGATTGAAGCATCCAATATACAATGCAAAGGTAATGGTACAATTGGAGCTTTTTTGAAAGGAAGTAGCAAATACAAAAGCCTCTTATACAGAAGAATAAGACTCCAGACTGCTTGCTTGACCCAGAATTTGATGCTGACCTGAGAGCAATATTCAGATTCCACCCATTGTCCTTTCTATCCTCAATGTCCTTCAAATTTCTCAGATCACTTGCAGCTTTGCCCTGCTCAGTGAATATTGGTGCACTTTGTGTAGATATTTGTATGTGCAGTACAATACAACTGGTTTTAGTTGCAGTGTTACTGATTAATATAGTTAGATTATTTCTTTAATTCTGCTCATATCTACATTGGACTGATTTTTGGATGCTAGTAACTGTGGTGTATTGACAGCAACCGATCAACTGTGATTTAGCGATGCTGAGTATCTGCACTTTGATATGCTAGGCACCCTCGACACATCTGAAGGCAGGAGATTGCCTCTGAAAAAAAATAGAGGTACCAAAATTGTGAGTTGCTTGTATAAATCCCTGTTAAATAAGAGCTCTGGACTCGTTCTGAGATTTGTAAGATGTTTAAACAGTTTGAGCACAGGTGCCTAGGTTGCCTTTGTGGTAAAGCACTAGGTTCCCTTTGTGGCAAAGCATTGAAGATTTAGCAGAGCTGAAACTTATTCAAGCAAATGTTGTGAGATACTAGTAACTGCTTAAAAATGTGATTCACACGGCACTTATGTATTCAAATTGCCAAGGGACATGGCTATGAAGACTTGTGTGTACCACACCTTCCTGCACGCTGCGTGCAAGACTGCATTTAAAAATTTGCGAAGTCTAAGCAGATGCTGTTACCATGACAAATGACTTTTTAATCAGTCATAATTTTGCACTAAGTGCTGTATAAGTGCCCTTTGTTTCACTACTTAAACTGTCAATGGCTAACAATGGAAGTCACAGACTAGTGCCTGTCATTAAAAGCAATGGAAAAAATCAATACAAATTTTAATTAAAGGTGCCCAATGACTCGAGCTTTTAAGTAAGGAAGTCTCCTTGGCAGTACATCTTGCCTTCAAGCCTTTTCTGGCAGTTCAGAAGTTAACACACGGGCAAATGGAGGTATTTGCAATGTGCTCTGGAAAGTGAGAAGAGAAGGGGACACAAAGATAGTTAAGAGAATACATTTTCTATTTCATTGGTATTGTTAGGGAAGGGATAAAATACAGAAGTACTGATGTCTGTGGAAACCCTAGAGCACACTTTTCATTAGACTTTTAGAAATATGGAAGAGTATATAAAAAGATATACCTGTCAGTAAAATTCACAATATAGGTTTTTCTGTACACACTTAAGCAGCTTGAAAAAAACTTATTATTGCTGTGATAATTATTGGATTATTCATGTTATTGACTTGTTTTTGTTTAGTCTCTTCTTATGGCTGAGTGCTCAGGATTTTTTCTTGTCATGTTTTCCTGATACCTTCTGTTTCTCTGTCATTCGCAAATGTGTTTGTTGAAGAAGCAGAAGCATGTTTCACCCATGGTGATAAAATCCTCACTGAAGTACCTTTAATAGCAGTGTTTCTACAATAGAACCTGAACACTAATTTCTCAATAGAAGAGAAATTGACTGGAGTGAATAGATGATCTGGGTGAAATAGATGATTTTTCTAGGTACTTTCTGGATGGGCATAGCTCTGGAGTGTACTTATTCTGAAATTAGGGTAGAATTTCTGGGCTAGGTTAAACTGAAATGAAAGGCATAGAATATAAGGCAAAATGACTCTGGGATACCATAGTATATGTTGACTAATGCTGCTAAATTATCAAGTGTGAACCTGACATGACCTGTGAAATCTTATGTCACTTTTGTATTTCTGAGAAATTTACAGTCTTGTATAAATGATAAAAAGCATGGCCTGTTCATTCATGTAAATGTCACTTTTAGGTTCTTATAGATTTAGATTTTCAACCTTTTGGTTGCAAACTGAAGAATGTTAGACTATTAACCACAACTTGGACCATGAAAAAATTCTGTATTTGTACAACAAATCCCCCTGAATTTGACATTTGATTAAATGCTGGAGCAAAAATTATAGACTTCAGGGCTTCTGTGACAATTTCACAAACTGTTTGACAGTATCAGTAAGCTGATCTTGAGAGCATTAGGTAGTTAAAAGTGCTTTTACTTTCTTACAAGTTGTTTTCATAAGCAAAACCTGGTTTCTAACATAGGCCATATATTCCACCTCATATTTCTGATTTAATCACCTATGTCTCAACTTCCTCTTTTCCTTTTGTTTTCCCATCTATGAATTGTAAATAGTAACCTGCTTGTCACAGAGGTAGTAGTTAACATGCAGCATTTCTTTTTCTTGCTAAAATTACAGGACTTCCATGAAGAGAATTAAGAAGAAAATGGCAGCAGAATAATAATAATAAAAAAGCAGCACCAACTGTGCATACAAAATAAACATGATGCTAGCAAAAAAAAAAAAAATTACCACAGTAGCAATGCTTTGATATTTGACAATGCATCCAGCATTCTCAGACACAACCAGCTTGTTTTACCTGTCCTGTCTGAGCTAACAGGAACTTCTTACTCTGTTTTGGTCTGAGTAATTTTCTCTCATTTGCTCCTTGATAAAGACTGAGATGCCTGGAATTTACTTCTTTAAAGGGAAGTTAGAGGTGTGGAGTCGAAGTCAGTGATAATCATTTCCCCTGTTCTCTGCTGACAACAGTAACATTCTGCAGTGACTGGTCCCTTGGGAGCATGTTAAAGTGCTTCACTGAAGATAAGGCAGTTCTTATGCCACAAGGTCCTACCCAGCCCACTTTCCATGACTGCAAGGCAAGGTGTGATATGAGATGAGGTGGGATCCAGGGCATATGCTCACTTGTGTTCCTTTCTCAGGTAAGCATTGCTGAAGCAAAGAACTCAGCTGAGCTGCTTCTCCCATGTCCAGAACTGAAAGGAGTCCAGAAAAAAATGCCTGTGGAAAAGGTACTGTTGAGGGAGACAGTAGAGCTCTGCAGGTAGGACATGTCCATCACTCAGAGTACCATTTCCCTCCTGGCTTTTTGGTGCCCACTTGCATATGCTTGAACAAGTTGCTTAGTTTCCTTGCCTCTCTGTATCGGACTCTAGACTGGCCTTTCAAACAACATAAGCTCAACAGGCAAAAGTACCATAAAAGTTCTAAAAAAAAAATACTGCCCTTCCCCAAAGTGTCTGGTATCTACTGTGGGTCTGTGTCCTCCAACAGTGCACTTTTCCCATTCCTGTCTCAGACAATGAGCAGCAGAATTTCTGGGGAGTTTTTGCCTTTTGATCTCCTCTCTGATCTAATGCAATTGTCCACTGGCAGAAGCGCTGTGAGGTGCAGAATAAAGTAATGAAGCTAATCTGATTTCCACCCCCCAACCCCAGTATCTACATGCCCTTATTATATTAGATTCCTAATGAGATTCTCTGTCTGCACTCCAGAAACAGGGCTGAAAATGTATGTATATGTGGGGAGGGGGAGATGTTGTGGAAGGTTGCTTCCATTTACATCCCATCTTTAATGGATAAAATCTGCCTGTCCTTGAGTTGCAAGGTATCTGCCTACAAGATTTCTTGAGGGAGAAGCTTATGAAATTGCCAAGAAAAAATATATGCATTTAACACTGATGTGTCTTTGGTATGGCAAAAAATGAAAGCACAGGAGCAGTTAAGGGAAGTATCTTCTTGTGAAGGCCTTGTTGCTTCCTGCCTGATAAAGCTGGAAGATATCCTGAAGTGGGTGGAGAGTGTGTTGGATGGATGAGCCTGACCTGGAATTGCCAGGAATAACTCCTGAAAAACTAGGTTTCTGCTGTTAAGCAGCAAACATAGTTACTTACCTAGTGACTAAAGATCCTGTACACTTATGCCCTATGAATGGCATCCAGTGATACATTGCTTTCAAGTCATCTGATATATACTTAATCTTCCTTAAAAACCCAGCTCTTTTCTTCCCTAGCTGTTCAGAGTCAATGCCAAGCAGTGTTTAAGAGAGAAGGTGAAAACTACTGGATTCCCAAGAGCTGGCTACTAGTGAACCTTCCCAGGCACACACCAGAACCACTTCTCACCAGCCTGATCATAAATAAGTCCTCTCTTGCTAAATCAGATCAGATGCATCTTAGAAAAAATGCCAGTATTTCCCAGAGAGTATATAATGATCACAGAAGATTCATTTTTCCTTGGAAGGAAAGTTGCAATTTCAACTAAGTCACTGAAATGTATCCGTTGTAACAAAGTCATCACACAACAGAGAAAAACCTCTTTCCTCTACTCAGTTCAGTGAAAAGGTTTGCAAGCAAGGCCTCAACACAGCTTCATGCTTGACGGGCCCAAACTTGGTGACTTCATAACTGAGTTTGCCATTTGGTCCGAGGCAAATTTTTTTTTTGTTGCAAAGAACCGTCATGACTGATTGGTGTTTATGGATAAAATGGCTTTAAAAGAAGTTTAACAGCCTCAGCTGGGTCCTTCATGGACAAAGGTCCATATCACAGAAGCACTATACATAATTCACCACAAGAGAGCCCCAGAACTAAGCAAGAAAGCTAAATTACCTGTCACTTCCAGAAGAAGTGTTCCCTTTGGGTCAAGGTTGAAATCATTGGTAAACCGATGTGAAGAAGATCACATTGGTCTCTGTATGGATTCCTTCCCTGTGTCAGGACTGCAGAGAAATAAGGGAGGCAGAATGAATGCCTGCTAGAATTTTCACCTTATTCGCAATTCATATTCACAAAACAGCAAACCTCTCCCTGATCAATGTTTGAGGGATGTGTGGCGGCCCCGGTGGAGGGGGGAAAGTATTAGCGTTTCTAAAGCAGCATTGATTCTTTCACTAAAGCAAAACAAGACTTCTGGCAAAGCATGTATTCTGTTCACAGGGGCATCCTGTCAGAGGTGCGAGGCATTACAGCTTCGTCTGAATACAAAAAACACCTCATTATTACCCTGGATATCAAATGCTGCTAGTTACAGGGAGCAAGTATGACTTCAGGAGTATAGTTCATGAGAAGTAGATGCCATCTGGCTGTCATTAAGTGGCTGATTGTGGCTTTCTGTGATTGACTGGTGATTGATTGACAGGTGGTAGAGAGGAAAGGGATATAGCGTGTCAGCCAGACACACCAGCCTTTTGTTTCAGTCCTGTAATTTTTGTGGCATGTGTAGCTATCAGGGGGGCAATTTTTCTTTCAGTCCCACTTGCACTGCAGCCTCCATGTCAAGTAGACTTGAAGTCTGCAGAGAAGAACAGGACAGTGTGGAGAGTCTTTTACCAAACACTAAGAGTCTTGCAAACCTTCACAGTTTAATTCTATGACAAAGAAAATACGTATTTTAAAGAAGATATTTTATCCTGTCCTCCCTTTCTCACATGCCCACATTTCCAAATGCTGTAGGAAATGCATTTTTGCTTTGCCATGATCAGTTTATAACAAATTCAAACATTATAGGAGTTCAATAACATCTTTTCTGGATGTTTTTATTAAAAAACCAGAAGCTTAACTGATAAGATATATAAAAATAAACTCAAACTTGTAAAGGTCCAAAAAGGCCATACTTCAAGAAAATATTTTGGACAGAAGTGTTTGTTTCGCTCTAAAAATTTGAAGCAACGTAGGCTTAAATTGTGCTGAGCAAGGTTTGATTTCTTCAAATATGCATAGAGAAAACTGGTTTCTGGAAGTGCAAACACATGGCAAACGCTTTATGCAGAGCTGAATCATGAATACTCTGTGTAGTCTCTGCAAGGGGTTGCATGTAATGGGAGCAAGTAGGAGGTGGTTTGCCTCTCTTGCACTTTTTTTTAATGATAGTGTAGTTTCTCTTGTTTGTGGGATCTCTGCTAGACGCAGAACTTGCAGTCTGAGTGGCTAAGGCTGGCAGGTATCCAAAGGTAGGTGGTGCTTGTAGGTAAGGACATGAGGATGAAGCAGTATCTGAGGAAGGCTCTGAAGTCACTAAGTAGTTTGTAGTGACTTTGCCTGAAAAGTGAAGAGTAGAATCATGTCTCTCCCAATGCAGGGTGCTGAAGACTTTGGGAACGGGACAGTCCATGCTTATGACGTGACTTATATATGTCCAAGTAAGGCCCTACCAGATTGGACTTGGACATTATGCTGACATCTCTCCTTGGGCAAAATCTTTGATTTCAGCACTAGGACTGTTGCTTTCAAATACAGAATTAAAATAGCCTGCACAATCTCAACAAAGAAATTAGCCAGGAAGAGCGGATAAAGAGTCACTGTTGATATGAATGGAGATTTCTGCTTACAACTTATTGCTGCATCTCCTCAAATTTATGTGAACAACTTTTACTGAAATCCATATTTCCTGCATAATTGAAAGAGCTTTCATAATAGGCATCATTTTTTTAAACACGTTTCTAGATAAGGTTAGCAATTTTGAGAAAAAGGTTTTGACTATTTGGTCTAGAAAAATACTCAGTGTAGTATCACTTAGGTTGGAATAAACAGTCATATAAAGCTCATTATTTGTAGAACTACATGAAACTAAAAATAATAATTAAAATACAGTGGGTTTTAGATGTAAACCCATCTATAATAGAACGTATAATATCCTTGTATATTTAGTAAGCAATTGTCTACGTACATGGAACATAACTAAATCCACACAAACAAGTTTTAATAGTTCCCATGGTTACTAAATAATGTATGAGAATCGTATAAGTAGATACAAAAATGAATTCATATTTGGAAGCCTTGATTCCTAAATGCCTATTACTTTACTGATACTACTAAATGGGATGAGATGTTTCACAGGAAAGAAAAAGGTAAGATACTAATTTGATTAAGACTGAGTAAACATATCACACTTTTTTTTTTTTCCATTTGTTATGTTTGGGCACTGATTTAGAAAGTAACTCTAGCACACAGTGCAATCCCTTCTGCCTAAAACAAAGCTTGCACTCCAGCACATTCCAGCAAAGCGTGTGTTCTTACAAGAAGAAAAAATGCTCTAGCCAGGATTTTACAAGTTATTGCATTCAACTTGGTATTTTACACTACTACTGCTGCTTTAAGGAAAGATGGTCTCCAAACGGTTTATGAAGTGATAGATCATATATAAATAGGTTGTTTGCTCTCAGTACAGATGCCATCATTACTAACTACTTTCAGGCTCTTTGAGAGCTAAATAATTTCGTAATGCATCATTGAACATTTAGTTGCTTCGATAGCAGATGGTTTCAGGGGTCCATCTGCTCACAGCAATGTTTTCAACAAGCCCCCTTCACCTTCACCAAAAGGTTCAGAAACATTAGAATATTCATTCCTCACCACAGGTGCCTTTCCTGGAGCCTCCCTATACTCAGGCATAGTGGGTCTCATGCTCAGAAAGACAGAGGTGGTTTCTGAAATATGTGACTTAATCTATTGTGTGTAGATTACTTCTGTCAGCCCATGAAGACAGCAGCGATGTTAGGAAATATGAAGCATCAGGTTCCCTGGAATACAGCTTTCATTTGTCAGGGATAGATTTCTAATAGGCTTGCATCTAAATAACAAAGGTTTGAATAAATTTTAATACTATTCATAATTTTAAATGTGCACAGGCAATTGCAGTTGCAGTTAACTGTGTGTACACAGTTAAAAATTATTAATACTATTAAAATTTATTCAACTCTTTATATTTAGATGCAGGCACAGTTAAAAGATCAGTGCACAGCATAAATATCCAGGTACCAGCTGCCGAAGAGAGAAATCTGATGTAGTAGAATACAAATATGTCAAATATGTATTGCCTTGTAGTGCTAACAAGTATAATAGCAAGAGAATAAGTTATAGTAATCTTTTTGCAAATTGTCTGTCCTGTATTAACTCCTGTATGAGAAACGCAGTAAAGAAACTCAAGAATGAAGTGTTAACTCTTTATGTGATTTTTTTTTTTTGAGGTGAGTTAAATTATGGGGGTCACAGACTTCATTTGACAGATGAAATGAACATATTTGATCTATCAACTAATTAGGGACAGGTAACTCTATCATCCATTTTTATTGCAGTTTTCTCAAACTAAGCAAGAGGGCTCTCTGAGAAGGAGAACACTTCCTCATGGTCTGGTCTGTTGATCACCATTGGGACATAAGAATTAGAAGAGCCTTTGTATAGGACTTACAGCCTCTGTAGTTCCCAGGTGAGCTACCTAGAGTTGCTTGGTTTTATCCTCTCTAAATGCATATATTCCTACACAGATTTGCAATTTCATACAGTGTTTGGAAATTGAAACAAATCCAGAACGAACTGAAAATGGCTTTGGACATTGAAGCCTTGTAACAAAGAGGAGCTATGGGATGGGTTTTATGCAAATAATACAGATAATTAAGGATTTTTAGGTAAGAAATAACACTTTCATAGCTATGTGGTGTAGAGTGAAATTAGAGATGCTTCAACTTCTGCCCTTATATCAGGGTGCTAATTTTTCTTGCTTATAAATACATTATCTACATGGATATTGACTTCCTCAAAAGCATATAGGTCTTTATGCATATAAAGGTCCTAGCACAGCAGTGTGCTCCACTTCATCAGGGAGCTGTTTTGATAGCTACTCAGAAGTTCCTTTACCTGCCTAAACCTAGAGAGATCGTCATCTTAAAGCAACATGATAAGTTCAATGTAACCTTCTGAAAATCAGATACTAAAGTTAAATTACTGTTAGTGTGTCTAAGCACTGCAGTTCAAAAGCTTCTGAAAATGTTCATTGCAATGTATCTCTGACCACTGAAGAGGGATTTCGTAATTTTATTTTGGCACATGACATAGCCTCCTAGTCCTGACTACACAGCTTGGTGCAGTGGCTACAAGCCAATCACTTGGGCTGAAAAATTAAATTTCTTGTTATTTAGTCCGACTAATTTCATTCTATGAAGGTGGCTTGTACAGATACCCCCATGAGAAGTTAAGCCCCCTACTGTCTTCTGAACATTAGCAGCAGACTCCTGAAAAGAACCAAGTAAAGGCAAGTAAGCCTTCTCCCACCTTTTGTAAAGTACATCTTCAAAGTTCCTTCCCACAAAAGATTAACCCAGAATTTTGCATGTAATAGGATAATTTTGCTATCTGTGCACAGGTCAGGCCACACTGCCTTTTGAAACTCTATGGTCAGTGAGTTCTGGACAAATCTAGGATGGGTTCTTCTTTCCAAAATACCCCTTGATTATTTAGCATTGTATGCTTGAGCATTTCCAGGACAGGAAATAGAAGGCTCAACCTGAAGGTCAGATTATTTGGTGAAGCCGTCTCTCTCCTAAAGAAACCTGGGGAAGAGATGTGAATAGTGATCTCCTTCCAATTACTTGAGTACTTTAACCATTGGGCAATGCAAAAGGCCATTGCTACCTTGCCAGTTTTGTCAGTGGCCCATGACGTTCCCTTACTTATGTCAACTCCTTCCATCCCTGCCGGCAAAACTCTGCTGAGTGCTGAGTGAACTCTTCCAACATCAGAAATCTTTATTTTCCCTATCCCAAATTAGGATGTAGAGTAGAGAAAAACATGATTTGAGGGGAATTGCCTATTTCATTTATCTGGAAAATAGGTTTTGGATCCATATTACCAGCTTCCTGATGGAAGGACCTATATTACAAGTATGCGAATACATCAATCACTGTAATACTAGTTGAAACTGCAGTTTGGGATATAAATGCCTCTTTTTTTTCCATAAATATACAGTTGCTTTTTATTAATATTTTTACCATGTACAATAAATCAGAGCTGTAAACACCACTTTTCATAAAAATCTGTCATGTAAAATCATTTCTTGAAAGGAGAGGTTTTATTTGCACTGTACTTTGGATTTAGCATGTCACTAAAAAAAATGGCTTTTCCTTAACAATAGCAAATAGACTGCACCTGCCAGAGTAGGTATAATAAGCCAACGCTGGAATCTATGGAGAGATGATGGCTGAAATAAGAGTCTCCAACACTGAAAAACCTCTCAAATGGAAAAATTAATACTTTAAAAATACAAAAGAACTTTCTGTAGCACTTAACAGTGCAAATACTGTGTACACTACCTATGCATACATCAAAAATAATAAAAACAATCTTTCGTGTGTGTTCAAAAGTATGATCAATGAGAAAGTCAGGTTTGTGCTTGGAAGTAAGGGATTATATTTATACTGGGGCTGTCATTCCCATCTGTACTGTCTACTTTGTTTTGTACAGCATCACATTATTGCTTTAGATGGCTGTGTAAGGTTGTGATGCTGCAATCGTTCTCCAGTGAGTAGCATCACTGACATTTTATGGGACTGCTCATTTTATGAGACTGCTCTTTTTTACAGCAGCACAACTTCAGCACTGATAGCAGATGATTATTTTTGGTCAGTTATCGCATTATCATCACAAGAGGATTTCATGCTACAGTAGACAAAAATCTGACAATTACCAAATAATTAGTTCTAACTACTCTATGCATCGTAAAAGTGAGGTCAGAAGACCATGATCTGGTCAAATATTTGCCCTTTACACCCTAAAAAAACTGTTACAAAAAATACTGCTTTCTCTAAACAACAGGGAGTTCTCAGCTCTCTCAAGTTCTCAGGTGTTCAGTTTGGTGCACTGTCCAAGTAAAGCAAATCTTGCAGATAGGCTGTTACACCTTCTTCTCTTGTCCATAACTGCATCTTACTCACCAACTGCTCTAAATGCAAATTTAATTCTTTATTCTGGCATCCTCAGGAAGGCTTACATACATGTGGCTTGGATCTTGTTTCAAAAATAAAAAAGAAAGAAAAAAAGGATATTTCCCAATATACACAGCTTTTTTGAAGATTTTCAAATATTATACTTGTGTATAAAAGGATGGAAGGAGGAAATGCAATGGAAAAATTTGATGTCTATTTTTTCCACAAAGAAGAACGAACCCAAACATCACTCCTCTCATTCTCTTGATTAATTTCAATAGAAAGCATGAATAACAAAGTGGAATAAACGAAAAAGGATAAATGAATTAGAGTGTGATAAAGGTAGTGTAAATATTGCAGGGAACAATTAAGAGATAGAAAGTTTAGTCAAATTACATAAAAATGAAGTGGTGGAAATCATGTAAGTCTTTCAGAACCATCTTGAAGTATTGCGATGGCAAAAGGGTGGATTAGACAGCTCTTTAGGACTTGGATATCAACTTACTGATTTATAACCAGAATCACATTTGGTTGAGTCTCTACTGGTTAGTTCATCAGATGCAACTTTCTTTGGGAAGAAGCTTCAAATCTTGCAGCATATGTATAGAAGAACCCTAAAAGAGAATCAACATTTGAATCTGACATTTCACTAAAACTGTCATTTAAATGGAAGATCAAATCAGAACAAATTGGTTAGTATTTGCTTTGTGAAAAACATTCATGTGACAAAGGAAGAAATGGTACCAAACATTCCCACGATGAAGTATTTTCTGAGATTTATCACTAATTTTCCTATGGAGTGAAATTTTATGACAACAATCACCACTGGAACAATCGCTCTGGTTCCGTATCTGGATAGAATAAATTGGGTTTGTTTTTTTCTTTCCAGAGAAGGAATGATGGCCAAAGCATGTATGTGATTCCAGATACTGTTCTTCAAGCCTTCCTACACTAAATACTCCCAAGCCTTTATTTTGTCTTTCTGGGCAGAACATTGGAGTAAGAGGGAAAGGGAAACCACAGTTAAAAAAAAGCATGAGGTAAGATTTTTAAATTTTGACCCAGAACTGACATGATCTATAGCAGAATGTAACTCCAAATCAACCTCATGTTAATATGGTGTCATTTTTATATGGTTATATGGCCACAGTTAGTGAACCTTAATAGTAATACAAAACATGGGACCGTTAATGCTATTTTTCTTATCCACTTGTAATTGCATTTCTCATTTCAATGTTGGAACAAAATAATTGCAAATTAAAAAACAATCATTAAAGAAAAATATTTCTGGTGCCTACAAAGATACTGCAAGCACTCCAGTAGCTGGCCCATAATTTTAAAGTGTATACATCATAGTGATTAAATCTAAATCAATTTAAACATTTCATTAAACATGAAGAGCCATACTGGTAGCTGTGTATGGTTTTGATCCAGATAGCTGAGCTTTCTTGCTTTCCTATTATCGACCATTATTGCCCCGTTTTTAGGTATTCATAAAAACTTATTCTAGTGAATGCTAAAACATCTCACATTACTGAACCAGATTGGTAAGAGTGTTTTCTTATAGGAGATCTTTTAAAGGAAGATAAAATTTAAACTAGAAGTATAAGAATATGATCTGAAAAATGGTATAAAGTACCTTAAGTCATCAAATCTGAGCACATAAATTCTGATGGACAACTTAAGAGAAACAGAGTTATTTATGTACACATACACACACATATCTCCATATACTTATACATATCCATACTTTTTTGATTAATTCGGCACTAAGTTACATACTTTAATCACAGAAACCTTACCATGAGGGTCTTTCCGATGGTTTCAATACAGAGCAAGATCTACCTTGTGAATTCCCAAACTTTATACTTTCTGTGTTTTTACTTTTAGCAAAGTCTTGACTGATAGCTTTTCCCTTCTGTTGCCTTTGTAACATTTCCAATCTTCCAACATTATTTCACAAGGAATTTCAGTAACTTCCTTCCCTGACTGCTATGCCTCTCTTGCTAGCCCCACTCATGCATCTAACAGAGGGCAGGATTCTTCCTCTCTTTCTGGCCCCTGGGCTTTTCTTTAAAAGAAAAAGATAACAAACATGCCAAGTTGTATAAAAAAGTGGGATGTCAGTGCTCCAGTGAAATACTGACATTCCATGTCTGCAACCCCAATTTTTCCGGCAGTGTACAAGTTGGAAAACCACCAGTGGCAAGAGCAGTTGCCATTTTGAATTTCATTCTGACTCTCACAATAGCACTGTGGAAGAGACTATCAAGCTTTTAATTTCCATTTACAAATGCAGGTAGACAGTGGTCTATGTGGGAATGATGCAAAGTATGCCAAATCAATTACTGTGTTAAGTTTGGGGCTGCACATCTTTTATCTATATTGTGAGAGCTGGAAGTCCACTAGATATCTTCTTTTAAAATTGTAATAAATAAAACCAGAAAGGATAACAGATGAGTAAAGGAAAAAATTTGCCATTTATTAATTTGTAAACATATGAATTATAAGTGTAGAAACAATTGAGCACATGTTTTACAAAACTATAGCATTTAAAGTCAGACTTTGATTTATCAGTTCACAGTTACCTTTTTGCTAAGGATTAGAGTTCACTAAATCACAGAAAATTAAGCTGCTCCATTACTTAAAGTACAAAGAACTTCCTTATATTTTTGTGTGGATGAACACTTCCCTCAACTTCAGCTTGATAGGAATTTAATTTGTTTCACAGTATTATAAAACTGAGACTATTAATTCCCTATTTTTTCCTAATTTATGTTTTTCTTCATGTGTGTGGCAAAGTGGCTGTGTACATTTATCTAGTTAAAATGCAAGTCCAATGTGGCACATTATTCTGCTCTGGCACATTAATATCTTCAATCTCAGTTCCTGAATTTTTAAATGTAAATTAAAACACCAAAATTGAGGTGACTTTTAAATGTAATTGCAAGCCTGTATACAGTTCCAAATATGGAATATTAAAATGAAGCAGAAAATACACACTGATGCAATTAGGGGGCTGTAGATACCGGAGCAAAGAGTAATCCCTAATTTCATTAGTCAGTTGTTTGTGATTAAAAGTTATAACAACAGTCCATAATAATAATTAGTAAGAGTAAGTTTCATTATTCTTTCAGAGAAATTGTAAGGGCAGTATTTTCCAATTATGTTCCTTTAGGCTTGTTAGGATGCTGAAATTCTCTTCTTGTTGACCATGGAATTTTATTTATGAGATGGAACATATATCAACATGTAAAATCAAGCAAAAAACCAGCAATTAGAAAGAACCCTAGATAATTATTGTAACTTTATTTTTTATTATTTTAAATTAAAAATAATTTATTGCAGTCTCACCTGCAAAAATTTAATCTATATTATTGTTTTCATCTGAAGATTTGACCATGTTACATGAAGTTTTGTTTCTGCATAAAATTGATAAGATTCTTTACATAGAACAAGGCACAAGGGTTCATATTTTATTGTAATACCAGGAGGCTTCTCTGAGTAATCATGAAGAAAACATGCAATTTCTAAAACGCAATATTACAGTGTAGTGTATGTGGATATTCACTCTTCCAGTTGTTATGAAAGCTGATATTCTGGGAAAAAGTGTCCTTTTGACAGCTATAATACTTTTGTGCACATAAAATTGATCTGGAGAGGAAAATATTATAATGTGAAAAAAGAATCTCACAGGAAAAAAAAAAAAAGCACTTAAATAGCAGATGAAGCTTTTTGGACCAAGCAGTTAATTAGTCCATATCAAGTTAATTATTTATAGGAGGTATTACTTATGAAATTTTTGAATTGTCTTCCAGATGTGTATACATTGATTTGATGTTTCCTTTCAATATAAAATTTCCTGGAGACTTTTCCATTTGCAGACAGCATTTTTAACCCAATTCAGAACATAAATAATAAGTTTGTATTTTCTTCAGAAGAAACTGGGACTTTTGTTTGTTTCTTTCTGGTTTATCTGGGAAAATCATCTCACCTTTGAGAAACATCACAGAATGCTTGAATTTTACAGAAACCTTGTAAGGTCCATCTTTAATTAATGCAGTTTCCTTCCCGGTTTGCATGCCTGATTGTTATCCTTTGGAGTTAAGAAGATTCCTAATGTTGATCATATGAGAGACAGCCTGATTCTACATTTTAAGTATGGGTGTTCAATTCCAGCTTAAAAGAAAAAAAAAAATCATGTTGTTTGGTGAGGGAAGGATGGAAGGAGGTGGCTATTCAACCATTTAAACAAGTGCCCTGTGCTCATTTTGGAAAAAGACAGGGGCTCCCTGCACCCACTTCTGCTCCAATTTAATGAAGTTGTTAACGTAGCAAGACTGACAGGTTAATTATCCTTTATAAAGGGGGGACAAATTGAACTGTGTCTTTCCATCATTTTTTGATATATCAAGAAGCTCCTGAGGTGCTCAGATGCCACTCTGGTGAATAGAACAACTAATCCACTCTGCTATTCTTTGCTGACCCTGGTCCCCCCATCGGGGCCTTGCAGTATATTGCAGTTGGTTTTTGTTTCACATTCAACAGATTCCACTTTATTATAAATTCAGAAGGATTTTTTTCCTCCATATGTTGGCTGACAGCTCCCCTGAAATAACTGATGGCTAAATTTAAACTCTGATGAAAATTAACCCGAGTGTTAAATGCAAACAGGAGCTGCTTGGAAAGAAAAGAGTTATCATGGTAAATGCCAAACAGTGGAAAATGTGTGTAAATTAATGGAGTCTCACTGGTGACAAGCTGTCAGGCAGTTTGATGGCTCTCGCTAGTGCTTCAATCCCACTGAAGTTGGCCAGAGGGCAACATGGACAAGTCCTGCTTTTCAAAAAGACCGCGGGATGCTTGACAGTAACGCTAACTAGATCATCTAAAGTTCATGGTCAAATAAGATATTTTTTTTTCTTTTTGCAAAGCTTTGCACTAAACAGAGTTCATGCACAGCTGGGCTATGAATGAGATATCAAATCACAATTTCTGTACAGCGGTCAAAACAGAATGCAGATTTTAGAGACAAGAGAGTCGCAGGGAAAGGAATTCAGAGAAAGTTAATTTTAGATAGATGTTAATATTCTTGTATTGCTCTATTTGTTTAGCACAGAGCAATGCTTAGTTTTCTGGGTGAAAGGATCCTTTTCTAGATTTTTTCTTTCCATTTTAAATGGTATTCATTTTGGTCTTTCAGCTCTAAATAAAGTTATTTTATTTTTCAGCATTTTTATGCTGTACATTAAAGAAATTAATTAGTGTTCTGGTGCTTTCAGGAGCAAAGTGGTCTCACTATTTACTTCCATGGAAGTAGCACCTAATCCTGAAGGTGTCTAAATTCCCTTATAGTCTATTCCAACACAGTTTTAACATTAAATAAACTAATTCCATGAGAATTAAGTTGAAACCACTACAACAGATCTGCGTGTGGACTAAGCAATACAGACCTGAAGGCGTCCGTTGCTGGCTGTGCTTTTTTCAAAACCAGGAAAGCACAACGTTGCTTCAAGCAGCAGTTCTAATAATTTTTTAAAGTTACATTCCTAGGCAAATTAGCAAAGCTTTTACCTAAATCATCGGTATACTGGGTATAGAGTATAAGATAGAATAAAAACTCACTCTAGTGAATAATTCACAATTGCTAATATTTACATGAGATTAAAGCAACAATATGCCTTATAGAAACGTCTGTCGGTATTGGTCAGGATCATTTCTCTCAGGCTGATGCTCAAAGGGACTGATCCAAAACCTTGGTATACGTCACACAATGCACAGAGAAATTATATTTGAATAATACCTTGGGGTATACCAAGGCTGAAGTGCACAGCTACCCTCCATGATCCATGTAACTCATGTGACCTTATCACTTCGTATCACGCCTGTGACTGATGTTGCCCATCCACTATTATGTGGCTATTATGGGCTTTCCTCATCAGTCCAAACAGCATCAACTTCTTGACCTTCTCCTTTCCCCTCTGCAGAACTTTGGCTTCTTCATGAAAATGGTCTCTCCTGGGCAGTCAAAATTATGTCCAGAGTTAGTAACCAGTTTCCTCTCTACTGAAGCATCTCAGTCTTGACTCCTGATAGGCTGTGAAACTGGAGAGCTCGATGAAGGAAGTCTGTATGTCTTGAAACACAAAGTTTGCTTCTGACATAGGGAATTCTTTATTGCTTTAGATGAAAATCAACTAATCTAACTTGTAAATGATGATTCTTGCCTTTCATTGTATTTTTCATTCCTTGAGCCCTGTGCATGAAGAAGAGGGATAATTGATATCTCATCACATGGCTTAATGATGAGTTTACAAGCAATTCCATGAACGTCTGTGAGATTTCTCATAGAGCTAAAGTCAGTTCACTCAGGGCTAAGCTGTATCTGCATTGTGTGGTGCACAGTTAGAGAAAAGAAATAGTTCAAATAGTCTGAATTCTCTGATGCATTTACTGGTTATTTGTTCTGGTAGATGTGGAGCACACAGGGGTCTTTTACAGGCAAACCAATACCCCACTGAGAATGCCAGTCCGTTTCACACCCTCCTTATAAACTAGCTCAAAAGAAATAATTAAAACCAACACAGTTAATTACCTCCTCCTTTTCACTCATGATCATTCTGTATCCTTTTTGCAAGAATGTAACACTCAGGCCAGGTTCATAACTGTGAGAACTCTTGCTAGAAATGTTTTCCTGTGACCCATGCAAGCTAAGCTATGGGTTTCATCGATTTCAGTTACACTTTTGATTGCACACTCTCAACTATATCAAGGCTTGGAGTAAGAGGTGGTTTACACAATCAGCTGGAGTAATCCTGCTTTCATTTAAGAGGATGGGATTTCTTTGCACTTAACTTGACTAAGGGATTTCATCTTCAAGGTTTGAAGAAAATAAAGTTTGCTTGTGTATAAATGCCAGAACTTTGAACAGGACCTCACACTCACTGTTCATGTAGCTACAATGACACACTATTTACTCTCACGGAGTGCTTTCATCACCTTTCACATACCACTGGAAGGGCTGAGAACTCCCTTATCCACCTCTGAGTACCCAGTAGTCTAACAAACAGGGGATTCACATGTGATGCATTAAATCTGTTTTTGCCCAGGTGCTGCAACCACAGATGTGTTGTGTATATACTTCTTTCTTGTGCATCCCAAAGCACCATCATGAATATAAACTGTAATTTTTGCATTTCTACTGTACATAGGTTTAGATGACTCTGTAAATAGGGCTTATTGCTAAAATAAATTATATTTAGAAATTATGTTAACCTCATCTTTGAAGGTTCTATGATCACAGAATCACAAAATCATTAGGTTGGAGAAGATCTTTGAGATCATCGTCCAACCATAATGGTCCGCTACTAAACCGTATCCCTGAGCACCTCATTTGCCTGTCTTTTTAATAATATTCAGGCCTGTGAATCTGCTAACAAGAAGTCACCCTGGCTGGAATGGAGCCCAGGCTCAGAGCCTGAGTGACTGCTGCTGCAGCTACTGCTACATAGCACTTGTAGATACATGATCAAACCATTTCTTTTTCTAGTTTTACGGGATGTGCTCCTGCTTTAAGATCGCAAGGTTGCTGATCCTTTGGGGCATCGGATATATATAGCATAAAAAAGACTGAACCTTGGATTCAGCTGAAGGAAGAGGACTTCCTTCCAGAGCCTGTGGTGTCTGCTGGAGATCTGAAGAGAGAATGAGAGCTGATGAGTATATTAGTTCCACTTTTCCTCTCTACACTCAAAACAGAAGGTTCTTTGCAGGGTAAACACAGCATGCTTACCACTGTCTTTCTCATACGTTTTAGGTTACATGGACCCCAGAGGGAGGGAAGGTGCTGCAAGAAGCATGATTTGAAATCAAATATCCACAGCTCTGTGATTCAAGAGAAGGTCTGTTTTCTATTTCACAGCCAGCACCCTTCATTTCAGACTCTGCAGGATAGGTAGTTTCCTGACATAAACACAGGTATGTGAAATCCGATGCTAAAACATTGTGCAGTGCTGGCAAAACCCAAGGAGCCAGCTCATGCTTCAGTGTAAATTGCAGCCAGGCAAAAGAGCTGGCTGTGTAGTCAGCGTGGGTTTCGGAGAAAGCTGGGGGTTAGACAGAAAGAGCTCTACAGCAGAGGTAACCTTAAAAGGGACTAAAACATGGCATCCAGCAGCAGTAATGGGAAGCTGCTGCTGCTGCAGGTGTGCCTCTTCAGGGCGTTCCATTGGCAGCAGGTGAATATAAATAAGGTGCACAGCGAAGGAGAGGAGAAGAAGGGGAAATTAATGAATGGTCTAACTGCTGAGCTCAGTAACACAGAACGCAAACATGTTGAACTTGACGTGTCTGTGCTGCTGCTTTTGTAAATGCTGATGGCTAAACAGAGTGTCTCTTTGATTTAAAAAAAAAAAAGCAAGCAAGCTGTTATGTATCTCAGGGATATTATGGCAAACAGATCATTTGTTTTCTTAATCAATAAAACCTGATTATCAAGTGTGACTTTGGTCCTATTCCTGAATGAGGGAATTTAGAGACAACATATTTTCTAACTCTGGAGTCATTTTTGAGAGGGAAAAAATAGATAAAGTTCACAACTCCTTAGGGAGCTGTAATCTTCAGTGCCCAGTATTATCCCGCATCTTACAATGCAGGGCTACGCAGAGATACAGCGAGTCCGTTAATCTATCTCCAGAAGAAGCAGCAGTGGAAATCCGTCAGCATGGTCCTGTACAAGTGTTATTTGCACAGCTGGAAGTGTAGAGCAGATCAGATTAAAAAACTTTTAGTCCTCAGCTAGTGTCCCTCACACAGGGCTTTGCTGTGCTATGTCTCAGATTCACTGGGAGCTGGCAGAGGGATTGCTAATACAGCTCATTTCTGCTTGAAGCTGATGTGCCCCCGTGTCTCCTGGTAGAGTTCCTGCAGTATTTACCAGTCTGTAGATGCTCCATCCCAAAACTGCTTCCAGTTTGGCAAGATTTAAACAGATCATTAACTATATAATGACTAGGTCCTGTCGGATTTATTCCTTTGACTGTTCTTTGGTCAGCCTTCCTGTCTTCTAGAGACTGTATAATAGAAATTCATAATGGATCCTTGAAAGCTGATTCAAAGATGAACCTTATTCAGATGAATATCCTAATCCCTGAGTTGGAAAATCACAATCATTTCCCTTAGGAGACCTGTAACTGTTTCACATAAAGGGGGAATCAGTAGGCTAGGTGGGTAGTAACTCACTTAGAGGACCAGGCTGCTTCAGACATTTCCCATGCCTTTCTTCTATCAACAAGGAGATAAATGAGCGCAATTGCATATTTATCTAAGCTCATCTTTTTGGTATGGGGCGGGGGGGGGGGGCCGGTTCACATTAGCTTATTTTATGAGATGGTTTTGCTTAAGAGTAGTTCTACTGCCTAAGAACACATGGATCAAAAGAGAGTCTTCTCCCAATGTTTGCACATTCTCAACATAGGATATGGAGATAAAATGTGGATACAGAAAAAGCAAAAGGGAAATACAGCCTAAGAAATTAGGCATCCTTGATGCACATGAGAGCTTACAGTGTACATACATCCAATATTTACTCATTGTGGTTTTGTTGTTGCTGCTGCTGGACATGCAGCAAATGAGAAATATAAAACAGTGAAATATGAATGTGTTGCAAAAGATAGCAGTCTAAGCTGATCAGATGCAGGAATCAGCTTTCTACTTATCAGGAGATGATGGATAATTTGCAGACAGATTCTGGAAGTGAGCATAAGTGATGAATCTGATGCAACAGAGAAAATGATGTTGCAATAATCAGGATGTGAAGTGAGCAGATACTATCCAGGAGTTATCTTTATATAGATTGACATGAAAATCTATATCATGGAGATGTTACACAATAAATATCTCCAAAGCCTAGGCGCAGGCTTCTATCTAGGCTATGTTGAAGATAATGCCCAAGATATGCACCAGAACAACTGATAATAGCAAATGGAAGGAAACAAGGAAGTCTGGGTAGGAAGTCATATGTCAGAAGACATAGCAAAGTTGGTTTTAAGTTTTAAGTTTCAACAGAGAGCTTGGTCAAGTACTTAGAGGAAAAGCATAGGGGAAAATGCTGTGGTGGCTAAAACCTGAATCTCTGAAAATGTTAGGCAAGTATAAAGAGAATTCCCCAGCAGTATGCTTACGGAGGTGAGAGGAGAATACCTCAGAGCTGATGGGCTGAAAGTCATTGCAAGATGGCAGGCTGATGGGAAGTGCTGAAGGGGATCAAGTCAGAGAGACAGCATTTAACACCAAAGAGACCAGAGAGGAACAATACTTACCACAAAACAGGAAAAATGGGTTTTTGTCGGACAGAGGGTAGGGGGGTTGAAATCCAGTTGCAGGATGTAAACCTGAGATGTTAAGACAGGGAAACAGCTGATGTTCAGCTGACTCTTAATCATGGATGCTGAAGTATGAGAGGAAGAAAAATAGTGAGAAGAACAAAGATGCCATCAGTCAAAAGCAGGGAGGACTACTAAGGGAAGGTATTGAATGAAGCAACTGGGGGCAGTAGAGTTTGATGGAGGCTGAGGAGAGGGAGGCCAACTGTAGTGTTGTTTGAGAAAAAATACATGGTGGAAAGGTTGGAGAGGAATGGGAGAATTTTTTTGTAAACAAGGAATACACATTGTCTGAGGGAGAAACAGCACAGGCAGGGTAACAATGAGGAGCCCTTGTGCCTGTCAGCATCGGTAACACACGGAAGGAAAGATGGAATGGTCTTAGATAACTTTGTGTGGAAAGAGATAGAAACTCAGGAGTAGAAGAGGCACAGAGCCCACTAGATTGCGAATAGTCACACTGGGGAGATAGGCAAGTAATGCAAATAAGGTGGATAGAAAGCTGGCTGGCTTGGTACAGATGTTGGTGAGGGGTGGGAAAGAGGGAGGGAAGAAGTGGGAGAGCTCCCCAGCAACAGCCCTCAACAGCTCTTTGTGCCCTGTACCAAACAGGATCTGAATCTTCTATTTGCCTGCATATTTCTAAACTGATGACAAGATTTGTAATAGCAGTTTAACTTCAGATCTGTATCTAAAAATTATTGGGAACCAAGTCTCTTGAATCCTGTGTTATTAGTTCTGTTGCCAGACACCAGTTATTAGGTCTGTTAGGAGAGCATCAGTCATCTCCTTTAAAGTCTATGAATCTGCTTCAGTGATAATACTGACCTTCTGCTTACTCACCTAATGGATCGGAGATTAGATGTTATAATTAATCAATATATTATGACAATTTCTAGCCAGATCTGAATATTTATTAAACACATGGATGTAAGAGAACTTTGTTGTAGATATAGAGGGTTTTCTGGTTTCTTTGTTAATATAGGATGGATGTTAAGTCATGGTAATTAACATTAAAGTATTTCAGAGGACAGAGCTATAAATCTGTAAGATATTAGTTTTCTTGCCTTTTCCAGCTCTCGCTTAATGCTTGAAAACAGTTATTCACCTTAACAGCTTCAAATCTATTTTTCTTTCACTCTTTTGTCAAACAGATATACCTATACCACCCAGAGATGAATTGAAATCAGTCTGTTCCCTTGAAAAAACCTACCTCTCCAATTAATGTATTAAAAAAATCGACAGTTGCTATTTGCCTGCAGCTGAATGAAGATTTCAAAACTCTCCAGAAGCAACTTAAGTAATAATAATAATGTTAAGAATTTTTTTTTTTTAAATATAAAACTCCTGCACACTAAGATGCCCCTGGTGTTGTTACCTTTTTAGTTGTTAGAAAACATTTCCATGAAATGTGTTCTTACAAGCTGGTCTGCACCACTGTGAAACGCCAGGCGGTTTGTGCTGAGTGGCATTACTCTTGCAGACCTCTTGTAAAGGTGCTTTATCAGACGATGTTTTGACAGATTTTTGCAGGCATGGTTTTGTTTTCCCTTCCTTCTCCCATGAATAATTGGAGAAATTGATTTAAAATCTCTTCCCTTCTTGTGTGTTGAGGGGGGATTTATTTTTTTTTAAAGCCTTTACCTACTCTTGAAAGGGAATTTAAAAAACCAAAAGCAAAACACCTGCAAACCTGCTGGAGTGAGAGTTGCACTATAATTAGGAGGAGTTAGCAGTCAATCGACTGGCTTTAACAGCGAACTGAGATACTTGCTGTTTTAAAGCAGTATTAGCAGATTCTGAGACATCCTGAATTTAAGGATGCTGTGTGACACCTAACCGGCAACCGTCTTTCACATCCCCAGAGAATGAAGAAAACGCTGCAAAGCAGGGGAGGCTGAGAGATGCAGAACTGTCCTGTAAGGCTGCATCAGCCCACAGGTAACTGACACCACCTCTTCCTCCGAACAACTCTGGCCCCTCTTGCTTCTCCATCTTCCTACCTTCCCTGCCATCTGTTCCCGCTGCTCCCGCAGCCTCCCCGCTCTCCTCCCGCCAGGGCCTGTCTGAGCAGACGGCTATGAGAGCCTCTGATGAGGTAGGCCTCAGGCCCCTCCATCACTCCTCGCCACGAGGAAAGCACCAGCTGTCTGGCTTCATTTGCATTTTCTCTCCAAAATAATGAAATTAGCCATGAGTATCCTGAGGTGATGCGAGACGCAAATTTAGGCTGGATGTGTCAGCGTGCGCTGGGAAGGGAGAGGGAAGGTCACGGAGGATGCTCACAGCATTGAAATGGAGGGCAAGACATCTCCTGCCTGCTGCAAGGGCCCCGCAACCCAGGGAGAAACTCGACGTGCGGCACACCTCCCCACCACTCTCAGCCCGTGCTGACTGACCTCCTCACGACCGACAGATAAGTCCACTCTGCTTCGGTACAAACTCGGGAATAAAGCACAAGTGTGTTTTAGCTTCTTGCCAGCCTTACCCAGATGTCAGCAGTTAGCTCAAAAGTGCGGCTGGGAGGTATTTTAATGCGTAGGTTGTGCTACAGCAATTTCTGATGAGGCTGGTCTAGCCTCCCATCACGCATTTTCCACAGTGCTAGTGATTTTAACTATCCCAGCATTTGTTCAGTCAGGACTGGCCGCAGCTGTTCTATGGCAATCCTCATCTCCACTTTGTATTTCTGATCACTTAAGTAGAGAGGAAGACTGAACTGTTCCTAAAACTACAAGTAGCACAGCTCTACAGGGAGAACAAAGTAAGATTCAAGCCTTGCAAGCTGTCATTGCACTAGGGACTGGTTCTTCTGCTTTTACCATTATTCTTTGAATACATATAGTTTATTTATTATTTATGTATTTGTATAGTGTACAAGTACTTACAGAGCATTCCAGGAAGATTGTGTTTCACATTCTGCAGTTTCTTTACCCTAACCATGTTTCACATTCTGCAGTTTCTTTACCTTAATCATTCTCCAATGATAGAGTCTGTTCAACTTTAAGGTATGTGTAGAAGAATTGCAACAGTGGAATAACACTGGATCTAGATGAAGACTTAAAATATTTAGAAAAAAGGCATTTTGGAAAACCAAAACAAAACTGAGATTTAACTTTATTTGTCTGTATACTTTTTCATATAAGCTTATAAATTAGTTAAGATATGCAAGCAACTTATTTTGAGTGAATTTTCTGAAGTGTTTCTCAGAAAGCAGAATTTTTGTCTCTAAAAATGAGTGTTCTCACAACTGGACTTTTTCATAGATGAAGCAGAACTAATCAATGAACCCTGATTTTACTATCAAGTGTTCACATTAAACTCCTCATGAAGGCAAAGGCTTAGCTATGCATCATGAACTAATCTAAGATGGACTAGTTCTAGGAATTCATACATTCAAGAATATGGTAGATTACAGACAAATCATCTAATTTTAAAACAAATTATTTGCTCTATTGCAGCAAGCAAACTATGTACATATAACCGTGCATCTCTGTGTCTTTGCCCACATGGAAACAAAGTCCCAGCTTCATGAGGTCACTCATGACACTTTCAGAGGAGGTTGATGATGGATTCAAGAGCTCACAGGCTGTACTTATTCTTGCCCATGTGGAAAGCTCAAGTGTTTCTCCCTCCATCTTTATGTCTTTTGTTTCATGTATATAGCAATGGTCTGGGTTTTCCATCCAAGAGGTTGATTCACAGGTCATAAGGCCTTCTGCTGAGGGCCCCCAAGACAAGATGGAGTATTCCACATGTTACACTGGGTGTTGAAATACACTCATTAGACAATAATTTCATGAGTAACTGAATATGTTCTGTTAATATACAGTTTGTGACCTATAAAGACCTTTACTGTTTGGACTACAGATTTTGCTAGCAGTCATGTGTTATGCACAGTCATGTTGCATGCTCACATCACCCAAAAGAGAGTGGGAAGGTTCATCCAATCATATACTGGACTATCTTGAAAAAACCCATACATTTTCGTAACTGGTAGATTTGTAACATCTTTCTAGGTTCTTGAGAATGAAAGCATGGATTTTTTTACTTTGTACATGCTTAATTTCTTAACTATACCCTGTAGGCAATATTCAAGTCAGAGTGGAGAGAAGATACACCATTACAGTGGATAAAATTAAGACTTTCCCTCACGTGCTTGGAATTTAATAAAACCAAAAAAAAAAATTCACATGATTTGAGTATCATTTGTCCGGATTTACACTAATGGCAAGGTTTTGGTGATATCTTCAGTTCTAATTCTTCACTTTTATCTTCAAACTTATTGTACTTCATTATCTGTTATGTCCCACCACTTATCTCCACCTGTGCTTAAAGAGTAAACAACTGTAGAATACACCAAGTTGGTCTTGCCTAGTTTTTGAAGTCTTCCTCTTACTGTGAAATGAAAACAGATGTCATAAGACTAGAACAAGGTATTTTCAAGTTCACGAGAGTTTCCAGAGGTTGGAGTGAAGCTGGTTTTGCTATTTGAAGTACAGCAGAACTCTGGCAAGTTCAGGACATGACCAAAGACTGAAGCTAGCTTCTCTGATATTCCTGCATCTACTTAAGGAGGATAGGGGTATCTTTTCTCACAGCCATGAAGAGGAAAAAATTCATATGTGAGTGGTGACTGTCCGCTCATAGGATGCATCTCTTTCTTAGGAGTTTCAAAATCTTGGCTTTGTAATATTCCATTTGAATGGTAGATACGTATCAGGAGATGTAGATATACCTATTTGTCTCAATTGCCTAATTAACTGTTTCTCCCAGGTGTTTCTGTACTTGCTTGCAGTTCTGAATCATTTATCATTTCTATGGGGAAATACCTTTTTCTACATCCAGCCATGGATATGTTTGATATGAGGTGCGATACATGGTGAAATATGTGTTGAAAAATAGTTCCAAGGGCCCAATCTTACCTATTTTGGGGGAAACTTTAAGTTTGATGAGTAAGGGAAGCAAGGTTGGTACAAAGCATGGAGGTTCCCTGAGATGGAGCAAGGTAAGAAGCACTTTGGCATCTATGGCGATTCTCAGAAACACTCAAGATAACATCTTTTTATTTGTTTACCAGATAGAATGATTTAAGGAGATAGTAAACAGATGATGGGAAATCTTCATTGCATCAAACTTTAATTGTCCAGATCTGAGTAAAATTACATTCCTTGCATTCTTTATTTCTTACAGTCTGGTTCTCACCTCCTCTTTCTGTGGGAAATGATTTTACCAAATACAGCAATGACTAAGACCTCTTCAGTGCTTATTCACTGCCTATAATGATGCACCTTGCCTGACAGCTTTTCATGTCAGTCAAAAGTCTAGGTCAGGCACTTATCAATTGACCCTGTGTTAAAGGTAGACCCTCATTTCAGCACCTGTCAATAGCAGCTTTTGATGTGTTTTGAGTGGAGTCTGTATCAGTAGAGTAATTTGTAAGTGAACATGCATGGACTTTAAAGAAAGGAAAACACTTCTAAAACTCTAAAAGCAGTTTGGTGTCTGGTTTACAAGTATTTCATAATTTTTTTTTTCTTTGTTGTCCAGAGCACGATTTTTGTTACATTAATATCACTGGGAGTTGTACTGATAGAAGTGTTGTGAGTCCTACCAATGTACACAGCTACAGTCCTTGCTAATTTCACATCCCTTTTCTAATACAAATGAACACAAATAAAATGCTGGTCTCTTGTACTGTGCTAATGTGGAAGGAGAACCTTTTGATTATTAGCTGCAGTTACCATGAGCTCCCAACCTGGTATGGTGTCTACACTTCTCCTTCTGAGGTGTTAATCACAAATCTGCCAATCCTGTCCCACTTACAAGACAAGGAAAGAAATGTGAACATGTAAAAATTCACAGAGGGGCCCAGGAAAATTTCCCTGACACACTCCTGCTGTGACACCACAGCAATTGAAGAAGGCCTGTCATTTGGTTGTCAACCTTTGACCTCAACCAGACATATTTTGAAATGATGTGAAAAGAATTGCTGTGCTGTACTGCTGGCTCCTTACAGCTTTGCATGTCTGTCCTTGATGTCAGTCAAAAGTAGTTAACTGGCACCCATGGAGTCTAAAAAAAAAGCTCCTTTAAAATATCAGTAATGACTTCTGTTAGCAAGACTAGCTCTTGTCAAGTAATGACTTTATGACATAAGGTATTGTTTATCTAGGCATCGTTCTCTTACTTGCATTTTAATGAGCCTAATTAATAATAAGTTAGAAGTCCTCAGCTATTTCTTCACAGCTGGACCATATGCACTAATTACACTGAGTGTGCAAACTTAGCCTAATCCCTTCGTCAAAAGAAATATTTTAATTTAAAAAACCTCAATGTACTTTTTTTTCACCTGATTACTTTAAAGATGTAATCTTTTCATTCTGGCAAATTTGCACAGAATCAAAGTAAACCCTGGAGTGGGAGAATTCTATAATTTATAATTTTTTTAGTGGTAGACTTGATTCTCAAAATAATTGAGGAAGATCATTCAAGAGCAGAGTGGTGTCAGGTTTATTTCTGATGTGCGTTAGGTTCCATAAAGGTAAGGGATAATAATTTTTAAGTTGAAGGATAATCACCAATCTCTAGGAAAAAATCCTTCCTCAATAGAAGTATAAAGAATATCCATACGTAGGTGCAAGCAAGTTGGGGATGTTTCTATTCTCAAAATGCAGCAGAATGCATAACACCAATCAGATAATTCCCTAAAAGTGATGAGATACTACTAGTCCCAATCTAATAATAACGTTGTCAATATTTGATTAACCATTACTATTTGAAAACAAGAAGGGCTGTTTTTCTATAAATGTGCATATTGTTTTAATAATAATAATTCCTGTTTTTCACCTATGAGATAGGTCACTTGACTGATATATTGGAGTTTAATTCTTTTCCAACAAGAAAAAGGCCATGCAACACCTTTCCAATCATTTGATGACAAATTTAACTATACAACTGTCCATAGCTTGCATTAGAAGCTAGAATCAAGAATTATAGTTAACTTCATACTGATTCTATCACTGTATTAGATGTTTAAATACCCTAATATCAAAATAGGAGTGGTACTAGCGATTCAATAACTAAGAAGATGGTAAAAAAGAAATTATCAAAATCCTGCTGGAATATATGGAAACAGCCATTCATCAGACATCCATTTATTTTCTAACCTCGTATCAGTTCAAAATCACATCAGTCCATCCTCACAGTAGAAGCAGAAATGAAACAAGCCACGTGAAACTTAACACCCCCAAGCAGGATCACTGTTGTCAAGCTATGCTGTTTTCAAACAATAAAATCTTGACAGAATTGGACAGTCCATTTAAAAGCTTTTCAGATTGCACAATACAGTGTGTCATGACTATATCCATATGTACTGAAAATAGTTGGATTCTCAAGTCTGTATGTGGAAGATTTTAGGACACTACATACTGTCAGGTAGTCCTACAGTTCCTACTTCTTGTTTACTGACTTGAACCACTGTGAAGAACCAACTTTAACAGCATCAATGTTTTTCCCCCTTTCCTTTCCTTTCCTTTCCTTTCCTTTCCTTTCCTTTCCTTTCCTTTCCTTTCCTTTCCTTTCCTTTCCTTTCCTTTCCT